>JAHFWL010000938.1:0-65038 GCA_021292165.1 Shinisaurus crocodilurus
ATGTTCCACCTCTTTCCCCTCCCCCCTCCCCCTCACTTGTTATGGGCAAAGCTAAAGTCCCAAATGCTACAAAAGTTGGGGAACAGACAACAGGCATATTTTTACAGTGGAACAGCAGATGAAAAGCACTCTTTTAGCTGGTTGGTCTGTAGTCTTCTGGAGGATTTATACTGTAGCAGAAGTTACTGTAATAAAGCCTGCATTGCTATCAGAAAAGCAGAGCTGATTTTTCAGTGGTACATTGATGTAAGCATGTCACCAGAAATCAGCATTTCACATGTACACTTGTACCCATGGAGCTGGCTGGGGAAGGGAAGCACCATGTATATTAAAAACTACCTACTTTGTGTGTGAAAATTATTTATTCATTTATTTATTCTTGTACTTGTATCCCACCTGCCTGGTTCAAATCTGAACCACTCAAGGTGGGTAATGCATGCAGAGCCGCCCTGGGTGTAACCAAATGCCTTTTGGATCATTGTCAATTATTTAAAAGAAGAACTGCTGACTTAATCTGGTCTTAACTGTGTGGCTTTAATTCTAATGGGACTAGGTACAAAGCTGATATTACACTATTTTAGGAGCCAGAGATAATTCTCCTGTTAATTATATTGCTGGGTTTACAGTTTCTCCTGTGATGGGTGTGATTAAAAACAACAACCTTGATCATTTTGATAAGTCCCATTTCAATAAGAGCTGGAATGATATGATGAATTTAGATAATTTAATAGGAGCTTTACTAAACAGTAAAAGTGGGTGTTCTTTTAACTGCAACACCATACCATCAAAAATATTTTAGTACCGATCAGGCATTTTGAGTTCCAAAGCAACCACAGATAGGTCCTGCAGCAGGTTGTAGGAGGGTTTTTCCCCCCTGTCTATACATGCAATAGGATTGGTGCCTTAGCTTTTGGAATGGAAAGTACTGCTCCAAGTACAATCAGAGGTAACAAATCTAAAATGGTTTGAGCTATTTGTAAGCTCAGGAAAGTCTAATTAAAAGTTTATCTTTCAATCTTTTTTTCTCTTCACGCCCACTGAATGCTCATTGATTCTGTAGTAAAATTCTATGATGCTTTACAAAGTTAACCTACGGTAATGAACTCATACTGTTGAGATTTTTGGAACCATTAGAATACTTAAAATGAAATGTATAAATTTCCTAGTCCGTGTTATTTTCTCACTTGTATGAAAATGCACGGATGTTTTATTCTGTGAATGTGCAAATGGTGTTGTACCATGATAACATTGTAGACTAGCAATTAGTTTGGAAAGAGGGGGTGCCTGTGTGTGTGTGTGTGTGTGGTGTGTGTGAGAGAGAGAGAGAGAGAGAGGAGAGAGAGAGAGAGAGATTTCTCTTGACTCCCTGCCTCAGCTGGAGTTAAAAGGGAAGGTGCACGAAGAGTTACATTGCAATCTTAAACTAGTCTACTCAGAAGTAAAGCCCCATTAAGTTCAATGGACATTAAAATAATAGAATCAGAAGGAATCTTCAAGACCAACCCACTGTCAACACTGGTAGTCACAACTCACAACTACATCCCTTGTTGCATGGAGGCTTTTTCTCAGTCTATCCATAGCTTCAAGTGAACTGTCTTTCAATGTGCTGAAGCAGGTTAAGAATTACTACCCTTCAACTATGGGACAGGATCATTTGAATGGCCTTGCTATGCTTAAGATAAACTGTGACATTGCAAGAATACTAATTTTTTTCATAGTAATTGGTGAATTTGCACAGAAAAAAGCTAGAAAAGCACTTCTTTTAAAAAAGGCACATTTATTACAAAATTATTGCATTTTATCTTTTTGTGTTAACACTGTTCAATTTGTTAAATGTAAACATTTAAAATATAACCATTTTTGTAACCCTGTTTTGGCATTTCTTCATTTTTTAATATACCAGGAGGGCCTCAAAACAGAAGTGGCCCCAAGCCACTCTGAGAGGGCCTGTGCAGGAGTTATCCCCCTCAACATTCCAGCGGAGAGGCAGGAAGCAGAGAGAGGCAGGCTTGTTGGGATGCATGTCATTATGAAAGTACCATATACTCTCAATACATGTTAAAATCCTATTTTTTAAAAAAGTTTATTGAATTTTGAAGGGGGGATCAGCATTCCACCAACTACAACAAAGAAGGAATAGGATACCACTAATCTTTGAAGTGGAGATCCTTTGTTTTTTTCAGAAATCATGTGCAAAAAAGGTCACCGGTTTCTCAGCCACTTTTGCTTGAGGGTGTTTTGTTTTTGCTTTTTGGTATTTTGTCTTTTAAACTGCTCTTTCTCAAGCTTTCACCAATCTTTCTGAAATTTTCAGGGTTTGCAAGAAACCAACACTTTTCTGGCTACTGAAAATTACAGAGATGGTTGATTTCAATTTTTTGAGATTTCAGTTTTATAAAGCTTAGAACAACCCACCCATTCCAATCACCATTTAACATGGTGGAATTTATTTATTTTTTACTGTTGGGCCTTAATGAAGTAGATGCTAGTGTGTCTCCTTTAATATTAATGAACTGAACACAATGGTCAGGTAGTCCTCAGTTGTTGTGAACTGCCCAGAGAGCTTTGGCTATTGGGTGGTATAGAAAAGTAATAAATAAAAAAAAATAAAATTAGAAAGATAAAGCAACTGCATTGTAACCTTTAGTGAGTCAGTTAGATTATCCAGATGGTGTTGTGCTCTGTGAGAGTGCAGGGTATTTCTAAGTGAAAGTAAGATCAATTGTGATGCACTGAAATTCAACTGATTGGGCAGAAAACTCCCCCAAACTTTACAATTTCCCCCCTCCCCCAAGTTATGGTTTAGATGAGGGTGTTATGGCAAATTGTATTGGACATTTGTGAGCCAATTGTAACATGAATAATAATTTGCTTTTGTTCTGACTTGCATTATAAAATGGTCTATACATTTTAGAGTAAAATGGGTTGTACCAGCCCTCTCCAACCTGGTACCCTCCAGATATTTTAGACTACAATTCTTATCACTGGCAGTGCTGGGAGCTATAGTCCAAAACATCTGGAGAACAGCTGGTTGGTGAAGGTTGTGCAAGACCATACCATCCCTTTTATGTAAAACTAGCTGTTGCCCGCGGCTGCGCTCACGTGGATTTTATAATTGTTTTTAAAAGAAACATGTATGGAAAAGATGCAGTGTCTCTGACTGAAAGTGTAATGTTTAGGCTGGGTGCTGGCAGCAGAAATCTTTTCTGACAGAAATCTTATCTTAAAGAAAAATCAGGTTAATCCTGAGAGTCTACAGGTGATGAAGAGTGAGCATGCCAAGATTGGGGTAGATCCGTCTAAACTTGTCAGTCACACATTTAAAAAGTTTCCCTCCCTTTTCACCCCCTCAGAGAACATTCTAAATGGCCTAGGGGAGATTTGCATACCCAGCCCTATTGGCCCCTGCAGAAATTCATACATTCTAAGTGTTGTATGGGCTATTTGCATAACTGCTGCTATTGTTGGCTCCTGCAGCAATTATGAGGTGAGGTCTATTTACAGAACCGCAGATATGAGAGTGGGGCGATTTTGCCCCCCTTTTCACCCCCTTAGGGACGGAATTTCCCAAAATCCTTCCTTAGTGGGGGTCTACGTCATAAAAGCAATGTCCCTTCAAAATTTCACGTTCCTAGATTAAACGGTTTGAGCTGGGCATTGGTCAGTGAGTCAGTCAGGACACCTTCTTTTATATAGAGAGACAAATTCCTAAATGCAAAGATAAGGATGCACTAGGATCTATCAGGCAAGCATTCGAGAACTTGGTTTTTTAGTTAGTTGTTCTCATTAAGTAGACTGCAAAAGCTGTTCTGTCACAATTAAAGGTGTGATCTGCTGCACTGACAAACTACGCACATTGCTAATTTGCCAGTGCTTGTAGCTAAGCCTAATAAACCCATTATATCTGGAAACCAAGATATTTTTATTTCTTATTTTATATTATACAAGTTTATATACCAGTTTCCAGTGAACTATCAAAGTGGTTAACATAATATAACCATAAAAATATAACAAAGTGCAATAAAATAATAACGGGATGAAAATAAAACTATATTGTTCGAGTCACACCTCAGAGGAAAGCCTCATCATATGGCCAAAAAGCTATGCAACATCTGCCATGGGTGCTGATTGCCATGTGGGCAATATAGAATATGTAGTGCTAAAGCCTGAGCAATGAATAAAACCTGAGCCACAGCCCTACTGAAGCTCTACCCATGCTTGCAACAGTACCTACCAGTGAGTGTTAGACAGAACATATAAGAAATGAGGAAGTTCTGTAGTAGGTCCCTTTATTTTGAAATAAAAGCCACTTTATTATTCTTGTACAAAATATTTAAATATGAAATTAAATGAGATGTTTACATAAGGAGACACTTAAGAACAGAGTTGGAAAGTACAAATTGATTTTCATTTGGAGTCAAAGCAGTTTCTGCTGGTGAGATAAACAAAACATGATATATCAAGTGCCTTTTATAAAGTTTTTATAAATATTTAATACAAAACTCAACTTTACATATTAAATCATACATTATTTTCAATTTTTCTCTTTCAGGCTGGCAAATTTAGTAATTCAAGGGGATTGCCTGGTACAGTCATTCCCAAAATTTCTTCTTTCAGGGAACCTTTCCATATCAACTAGTCTGCCAAACAACCCAAGCAGATATTTGGGCAATGTTCTAGGTCACACACAGGATTCATGTAGGGCAAGAGCCTGGCCTGTTATGCTTCACCATTGCTCTATGTAACCTGTGCAGTGCTGAGGAAGATGTTTAGTGGTCAACAAGCTGTCTTTCAGAGCGGCTTATCTACTATCATTAATCATCTCTCATCAAGGAATCCCTGATAAATGCAACTTGGAAAGGCACCACATTTGCATAGTGTAGCAACAATGAAGTCTTACTAACATCATAGTTAAATGAATGATCTACTAAACATTTGTGTGTCATCTTTGTAATTCTAACAGTTTGTACCCAAGCGCAGAACAAGCAAATGGGAGAAACTGGTTATTATGAGGGGGGAACCCTGTCTAAGCTGCTCCAAACAAACAAGAAACTGTAATAGTAATTTGCGTTTATATACAACACTTTCCCTGAGTGCTCAAAGCACTTCACATGCAATGCCTCAGCACCATGTAATGTAGTGCAGTATTATTATCCCTATATTACAACTGGAGGGCTAAGAGATAGTGACCTGTCTAAGACCACCCAGTAAATTTCTGGCCAAACTAAGATTTGAACTAGGGATTATCTCAGCTCATGCCACATACTTGTAACCACTACATTGCATCTCCTTTTATAAATATTACCTAAATTGAGAAAGTAGAAAAGATACAACATGATCTGATTTGGAATTGATGTGTTATTTTATAATGTTCTATACTATTTAACATTTCTACTGCCCCTTTTTTCCCCCATATGGTCATTGGCTTTTGCAATTTAAATTGACTTAAAAATCAGAATAGTTACAAGACTTTTGTTTTAATACATCAAATTATTAACAATGCAGACACGTAAGTCAGGATTTTTGGGGACGACTTCAGGAAGAAACCTGGTCCCCGTTTTAAAATCACATAAATATTCTCAAATGAGTGCTATTCTGAAGGCTTCCATTTTCTCCAAAAAATTTGAACAGGATACTCTTCTTGAATATTATATGTCATAAAAGGGGTGGAGGGAGAGAAGACTAGCTGAATTAAAAAAAATTGTAATAGCCACACATAACAGTTAATCTTCTTATGGAGTAGTGCTTTATAGGAAAAATTCCTGCATCAGATTTATAGCTGTTGCAACTCATGGCAATGCCATTAAAGTTGCACTATGATGAAAGTAATTCAACTGTGCCTAGGCAGATTTAAATTGGTAGATGCCAAGCCCAAAACATACATAAAACATTACTGAATAGAAATATTTGCTACTTGAGAGGCTTTCTTTTTAGCAAAATTGTTCAGAATACCATACACTTAATTTTCATTGCTTTTCATTTTTTTCTGTTCATTGCATCTTACAACCCAAACAATATATTGAACAGGTAATTGAGTATACTCTAGTTTTTACTTTCTCAAAACTTAAGAGCAAACCAGAAAAACTGCAATTTCTCCCATTTTTTCTATATAAATTCCACAAAAATACTAAGAATATAGCTTTGATACAGTTCATTATTCTTAGTTTGTTTCACCTCTTTGCTTCAGTTTGTATTTTTGTCTATTTAACTATAAGGGCTATAATTAGTCAAACTTGCCCACTGAAATCAATGCATAATGTATTTGTCACTAACTCAAGTTTCCATTTTTTTCAATACGCACACGCGTGTGTGTAATATCTATAACAGACATAGGTCCTGGACCCGAGTCTGTAAATTAGAAACCCAAACTTTAATAAAGTCCTTAATCTAAAAGGTATGTTGTTGGTTATTTAAGGCTTTGCACTGACTTGCAACACTGTTTAATATATTTTCTGGATACTGCAGATCCAGAGAAATATGTCCATATTGTATGAAAGTTTGTAAGACTAACAGCTGACATACATGGGGAAAAACTAATCTAAAATGGCCTAATCCACAAACCAATCACACCAAAATATTTAGATTTAAGCAGACAGTGCAACTGGCATAGAGAGGCAAAATCCACATAATGCTAAATATTCCACTCTAACTGGTCTGAAAGTTTCCTTTAAAAAACAAACATACTTATTTTTCCTGAGATCGTGTACTTTTCTCTCAGTGTTCAAGGTCTTTAGTGCTCCAGAAGTAATCATTACTCATGATTAAATATACCCAGTTACATCAACTTTGTTACTCTCCTATCAGTGGTACTGAAGTGTGCATAACAAAGTACAGGAGCATAGACAAAACTGGAATATATGAAGTTGAGTATAATAAAAACCATTTGTTGTAACTATTAATTTCCAGTGTAAATAAGTGTATCAGGGATAATATTTCTGTTTTTATAAATTCAGTGGGTTGGATCTAGACTTAAGAGTAGACCCACTGAAATCAATGGGACAATTTAGTCTACTCTAAGCATGGCTAAGTCTGGATTCAACTCAATGTTGTTTATGCCAATACATCTTCTTTATAAAGCCACCTTGCTGAGAGTAGATCTCAAAGTATAATGGGACATCCAAACATGTAGCTGCTACATGCCTCTTGCCCTCTTTTAGGAGTCCAAATTTCCAGTACCACACCCGTCTCACATTCCCAAACAAATTATAGGTACATAAACATATTGTATGAAAAATATCAAACCTACATTCCATCAGAATAGTACAAATTGGGGAAATTCATGCATGCAAATTTCAAAGCACCAGCTAGCATCATGTGATGTGGAGAGTCAGCAGAGATCATTCCTTCATCTCTCTGAGTTTGGCTCACCACTTTGCCAGAGTTGGAAGAAGACAACACAAGTGGTGACTGATGCTAGTAGTTTTTCCTAACTTATACCTGTAGTTACAATGTGATTGATGTAATGTTTTATAACACTCATCAGTGTTCCTTAGGTGACCAGCGTGGCAAACACTGTTATACCTGGAATTAATTTAAAATCTTGGGTGAAATAGTGGCCCTTGCCATTGTTTTCAATGGCATATGAACACCACACTTTCATTTCTATGCTTATTGCTGCAATGGCTTTAACACCCCCTTTTGGTCTGGCAGATCTGGTGTACAGAAATCCAGTATGAGAGGAGAAAAAAGTTTAGAAATCTCTAAAAAAGTTTAGAGATTAAGACATTCCCCCCCGCCCATTTATTTTCAAATTTAGGAGCTTTTGCCTAATTTATATCATCTAGCATATCCTTTATATTAATAGTGAACTCACGGTCTGAGTGCTGTTCCTCATGTAGCCAAAATGGCACCATCCACGCACAAGAGAGACGTATCAGCAGGCTTAGGGAAAACCCCAAGGTTTGCAGAAGAACCAAAAAACCCAAAACCCTTTAAGGAAAAAACTCCTAAACAGCCCAATGAGGACTGAGCATGCTCAATGGCTAGAGAACACTGTAGGATTGGAGAACCAGGAAGAGGAGTGGAATGGTAAAACTTGGGAGAGGGCATGGCTGGCTGTAACATTTTGTTGCTTTAATTCAATTACCTCGATTCTTAAAAACAAAACAAAACCCTTGGTTTTTCATAAGAATATAAGAAATTAAGAAGTATTTTAACATTCAGCAGTAGTGTTTTAGAATTTCTTTCTATAAAACTAAAGAAAAGATTCAGGTGAATCAAACAAAGCTTACTACCACCCAGGCCCAAACCACCAGTAATTTTTTGAAGCTTAGTTCCTAAAATGGTAAAGAATACACTTTGCCTTCCTGTAAAAGTAGATGCAGAGAAAACCGGAAAATCTGTTGCTATTTAGAAAGCAATGTAACTACAAAATTGTACAGTAATACCTTGGATTGCAAGTAACTTGATCTGAGAGCGTTTTGCAAGACAAGCAAAAAAAATTAAAATTTTGACTTGACTTGCAAGACAAGTAGTCGTAGGGATGTAACTGCTCACCTCGAGCGGGCAGAGATCGGCCCCGCTCACGCCCGCCAGAGACTCGCTTTGATATAAGCGTGTTTTGGATTACAAGCACGGTTCTGGAACGAATTATGCTTGCAATCCAAGGTATTACTGTATTTACATTTTGTTTAAAAAACAGATGCTTCAATATAAATCTAAGACAGTACATAGGTAGATCAAATAGCACACAGCGCCCTGAAGTTTTGGTACAGAAACCTTGATACTGACAAACCTAATGTTAGAATGTATTTTGATTAACCGCTCCCATGAAAAAAAGAAAAATCTGCTGTATTCAAATTTTAAAACAGCTATCTTGTGGAAAGGGTGGCGGTTTTCTGCACTGTCGTCAGCACACTTATCTCTTCACACAGGTTTCTGCTAATGTCCTAAACTTGGGTTCCAGCTGATCTAAAAAGTCAAGCGCCTCTTCTTCTTGCTGATCAGTGCAGCAGCCTACAGAGCCAGCCGGAGATCCTCTTCCTTCATAGTTATATGAAAGGATATAGTCATCGGAATGCTTATGCTCTTCATCCTGTCCACACAGATACACTTTCTGCATAGGGAAAAAAAATATAACATGTTATTTGTTTTCTTAAACTAATCTTAACATATGACATAAAAATAATTTCGTTGATTTACCTTTCAATGTTTAATTTTTAATCAGAGTGTGTCCTCTAATGGATTCCTATATACAAAAAATGCACATGATTGGTCTATATCATTCATTCTATGAAGAATTTAACAAATTTAACTTCTACTGATCACACATGTTAACAATCAACTTCTTTCAGTTTTTTTTAAAAAAATACAAAGAAAATGAAAAACATAATGGTTATCATTTATTATAGATGGGTTCAGCTTCTGGGCTTCAGTTCATACCAGATACAGTTTCTCAGGCTGCACTAGCTAAGCAGATTCTGCCACCAACAGTGGTGGCCAATACTGGAAGAATACTGATAGATTAGGTCAAAGGAAGGGGGGAAAAGAACACTACAGGGGCGGGAATCAAAACAAATCCAAAATAAATTGCAAATACCTGGTCAGACAGAACAATCTTTTCTTAAAACAAGCATAACCATTCCAACTAGAGCAAAGTTGTTATTTTTTTCTAAATCCAAACACAATAGGGCAACTAAAGGGCAGTCTGAACAGGAACATTCCAAGCCACAGGGTGAATTCAAAGTAAATCCTATACATTTCTTCAAAATATATCACCCATAGTTGTAGACCATTAATACTATCTCTAATAACTAAATATATGTCAGCATACTTACCTCACTTAGGCGAGGGTGTGTGAAATTCTGCCATTCTGAATAATTGTATTTATATGTATCCATCATGGACTGCCCATTTCCCCTTCCGTATTCTAATGTATGATGTCCCATTCCTTTGGCAGATTCTAAGGTATGGTGTCCTCCTCCTTCTCCCTTGACCATTTCAAAGCATTCCTGTCCCCCAGTTTTTACACCAGCAGTCCCTTGATCACAGGTAACCATGTTTCCTGTTTTCACAGGAAATATATTGGGGTCCTAAAACAAAAATAAAACAGCAAAAAATCCATGAGGGTGCTTGGAGAGAAAGGGTGACATCTGAGAGTTGATTTGGATATTGCCATGATCATGGAAATAAGGGATGCAATTTGTGGTTCCATATTTTCTGCTGGATTTTCAGCCTATCCAAGCTTGTCCTCTACAGACCTTACATTGGAGGCCAATCCAGTTAAATATTCCTAATTTTGTTTAACACCAAGCTGATCGATTTCCATAGCCCCTGTTCACCTCCCGCCACTTATGTTCATGACAGCACATAAACAGCTTTTATGTCACTGGAATTAGAAAATCCCTCTGCTTCTAAGTCCTACCTCCATTCACATAGCTGTAGCACATCTATTCAGGGTTGCATTGTCCTGTGTTACCCTTGACAATATGCCACTTCTATTTTCCTAAGATAGGTGGTCCCATGGGGGCTGGGCCTAGTTTTTTTTTCAGGCAGACCAGGTTGACTAGTTCCACATAGATTCAGAAAACCAAGACCAGAAAGCACAACTGATCCTAACCTGTTCAGTTCTTGTTAGAATAGATATATGTGCAAAAATAAAACCTGTACTAAAAAGTGCCTTCTTCTCTTTGTACTGTCCTTGATCCATGCAAATCATTTTATTGAAACAATAAACAGCTTCCCATAAAAATGGTGACAGTTTATGTTAAGTACACTGATATTTTCACGATCTGAATTATTACATGTTTTGTTAAGTTCAGTTTTCTCATCAGAACCAGTTAAGAATTAAGAGTGCCAAATGCCGTCTACTAAAGGAAACTACCCTGTACATAGTGATGCCTTATAAATATCTGCTTTTCAAATTAACACAGTAATTTGCACTACATTCACCCTCTTCTTCTTCAATTCCTGAGAGTAATAGGCTGGAATATGTGGACTTGTTATTCGTGTCAGCATTAGCATTCCATACACAGCTAATTTGCTTGCTCCCTTCCTCCACTCTCCTTATGTCTCTACTCACCCTCTTGACTTCCCTTAAAACCTAAAATTACTTCTTCCATTTACTTACTGTGCTATTTAGGCCAATACATTAAGCATGCTTTTTAAAAAGTGTGCTCAACTCTTGTCACTTTTATTTTGAAGGAAGGCAGCCATATGCAGTCTTAATCTAGTGCTGAGCTCCCAGTCAAGATCAGGGCCCTGTGTTGAAAGTCATTCTCCCCGCCATCATTAACGTTCTGCAACAGCACCTTTCCAGCTAAAGAGTAGCCAGGGGGCAATTTTTGGCAGAAAACGGGTGCAGGGCCTTGATTCGGATTGGGAACAAAGCACCAGATCAGTGCCCTGCAACACTATTATCCTCTCAAAATAAAAGTGCCACTATTAAGCATACTTTTTAAAAAGCATGCTTAAAATAATGTGTTTTTGGGGCCTTTTATCTCTTGCTATTCCATATGATCGGAACACCCTAGCTCTCTGATCTATTTTTATCTAGCTCCTTCCATTTCTGTTTTAAACTGCTAGGAAAAGGTCACTTTTGCAGCAGGGGGGGGGGGGGACCTTAGGAAAAAAAGAAGCTGTGCTACTGCCAGTGCTAATAGTGAGCTCTACCCTTGAGAAACTGTGGAAGAATTTCTACTCCCCTTGGAGAAATTTGGTGAAATGGTCCCGTTTCTCTGCCAACAAATAGAGTGGAGAATTTTGAGAGGTCATTTACACACAGCTCAGGTTTAAACAATAATTAAAAATGTCTTCACTCTCTCAAATGGAGTCCGTTCTCTGTCTTTTCCATCCCTCCCCTTCCCTATGTGTCCAGACTAGAAGGCTGCAGCAGGCCTATCTCTTAAGCTGTGTGTAGCACCTGGTATTTGTAGGTGCCATAGATATAATAAAGAAAAAGAATTAACTTACCATTACCTCTTCTCCAGGTGCTTCAGTATTTGATATGATTAAATTCTGATTAGCTAAATCATCACACACATGCTTACTAGTGCTCACAGGTGCAGCACCCCAACAGCCACAAAGTGTTATCAGGATTACTGGAAAGGGGGGAAAGCAGACATAATGAGATGCCAGTACATCTACATATTATTAGTTATTAGTATTTAATTGTTAATCAGCATTGTGATGACCCTTACTCCAAGGAAGGTAGCATACACGGTCCATCCCACCCCCTCACAATTTATCCTCATACTGACCCGGTTCTCACGTCATGGTGGCAATTCCTGGGTGGTTTAACCCAGGAATTGCAGGGACAAGCAGAAAACCCAAGCAGTGCACCTGTCGTTTTCGCTTTTAATTAACAACCCAGGAACCCCATTCCTGGGTTGTTTCATAGATCATAGAGTTGGAAGGGGCCTACAAGGCTATCGAGTCCAACCCCCTGTTCAATGCAGGAAACTAGAGGAGGGGTCTCCCATCCAAGTAATAACCAGGCCTGACCCTGTCAGCTGGAACACAGGGCCCTCTCTGTGGGCACTTGAGCCATTGGTCACCAGATCGCAAAAAGACTGTCCCCTTCTGCAAAACACTAATGATCTTGTTCTGTCTCACAGTGTGGAACAGAATGATTTTATTCTAGAATTCCTGTTACAGAATTCTTTTCTACATTGTTATCACATTTAAAAGATTTTGAAGAATGTGCACAGAGCATGGCTTGGATGTAAAGCCCTAACAGTTGACCTGAGTGCTGCATGTGTTGCTCTCAAACTAATGGGAGTATGAGCCAAGGTTTGACAAATTATCAGCATGCATGCAATAGCAAAAATCACATTAATTATGCAAAAGCATGCCCAATGCAAACTTTTACCTAATGCAGTGTTTGCAGTCCAAGACATAAAGTGTTTAAAATGTGTTCAGCACGTTTAGTTTTCTTGTTTATCTTGCTCATCCTAGTACAGGTTGACTTTTACTTTGACTAATCCGACACCTGTAGAAGCAGGGAAAGGACCTGGGGTAAAGCTTGCCCCATACAATTTCAGTCTGGCATATAATCATATTACAAGTTGAGAATCCCTTATCCAAAAATACATGTGCCTAATTATTTTAAAAGTTTGTATAAATTCCCTTCAGGCTATGTATACAATGTAGTACTATAATAATTTTTTGAGTTGATTTTTTTTCCAACAAAAAACTGTTTGTATCATTGAAAGCTCTGTTATTGTGTTTTTCTTTTAAGACAAAAGATGTTAATTAGTTTGGACAACTATATGAGTTGTTTTTCTAAAACTAAAACCTCGGTATTCAGGTTTAATTGCAGTGTTGGCACTTTGAAATAAATAAGTTGGTTTTGTGTTGCAGTTTGGGTACTCAGGCTCAAAAAGGTTCGCCATCACTGCTGTATTTGGTTAATATGTAATAAATATGACATTTATTTATAATGCTGCTGCTCAGCTAGTAAGATGACATCTAATATTGCATGGACCTACAGGGGACGAGTGAAGACTGTTGTTTACTGGACTTTTGTTTGCCTAACTTTAAAGTAGTGGTTAATTTAAATGGGTGTCTAATTTTATATTTATTTTAATATGTGTAAATTATTGTATTGTATATTGATTTTAAAGGAGTGACATCTTGAGGGTCCCTTGGCAGGGAGAAGGCTGGAATAGAAATGTAGTAAATACAGCTCTCTTAATCAGCAACTCTGGTATAGTAGCTTCCCCCTCCCCCAATGTTTGCCACGCTGAACTCCCTGTATCTTGGATATTTGGTATGGAGTTTAAGAGTGGGGAGATACAAAATGGCTAAAACAATGGATGATTACGCTCACCATGCTTGCCATGCAACGTGTAGCACTGCCCTTTGGTGAGTATGATGAGCAACCAGCCTTCCTCCCTACTTTCAAGCTGCAGATGTGGGCAGAGCGGGTTGTCAGCTGCATAACCAAGGCGTCATGCAAGGCCAAAATGGGCATTACAAAGTGGCAGTTGCCCCTAGTGCCCATGTGGCTCCCCATTCTGCAAGGGATACACTTGCAGAAACCTGCTTCCACATGGAGAGTATCACTAGCTGTACTGGAGTACCTATGCATTTCAATGAAAGAACCTGGATGGGTCTTAAAACAGGCTGAAGCACTGTTGTAGTATTTTGTTTGCTTACAGAGCAATCCTATGGCCCTCTAGACAGCGTCGGATCGGATCCCCAGCTCCACCCTCCGCACCCCAGCTGGTGAAGAAAGAACTGTGTCATCTGCTTCTCTGAGGTCATAAGACCAACCTCGGAGAAGGGGTGAAGAGGGTGTTCCGGGTGGGGTGGGGAGGGGAGCAGACTGGGTATGTGCTCCATCCCCTTTCTCTCCTTGTTCGAAGCACTACAGCTAGACAGCCAAAATCAGCAGTCTAGCTGATTTGCAGGGCAGGAGGAGCGCGGAGGTGAAGATCACCTCTGCACTCCTCCCACCCTGCTTGTAATCCTCTGAGTTCGGAGGCTTATGAGCATCCCCATTGGATTGTGCCCTTAGTTGTTTAAAGTATCATTTCAATGCAATATTTAATGGGCCATGAATTAAATAAACCAGCTTAACTGCTTTGCAGGCTTAAGATGTCAGAAGGACTCTAAATCTACTATTGTATCCCCTTCAACTTGATATTCATGGCAGATGTTACATTTCTTATTTTAAAAAAAGATAAATATGCTTACACAACAGCAATAATGATCCCAAAATCATTGCAAGGATGGCCCAAATACCAAGAGTAACATTAGGCGCTTCCTGAAATCCAGGTCTGGGAATTCGTGAAGAAGTACAATCGCTAGGGGTTGTACAATCACACACTCGAACTCTTATTTCAGTGATTCCACTTTTGCCGCCAATATCAGCCACTTCGACAGGAATTGTGTAGTCACCAAAATCTATGCGGCCCACTGGTTCCAGATACACAGATTTTTCTGCAAAGTAAATAACCCAGTGGTGAACATTATTTCAAAATCCTTATCTTAGTTGTTACTCCAGAAGTAAAATTTTAGGAATGAGATACACACCATCATGTGGCGTTAGTCTCCACTGTGGGACCATCTGGTCAGGAAGCATAAAACGGAAAGGAACTGTATGAGGAGATGTATCAGCATCCACAGCAGTAAGACAAATTGGTTTTCTGTCTCTGCACATTGTGTACTCTCTTCGAATTATCACTGGGAAATTATCATTCTCATCTAGTAGATTAACCACCACTGTTCCAGTGCCCATTTTGCCACCTAGGAAATACAAACAATTTTAGTGCCAGCTTAAAATTTAATGCTTTTTACAATTTTTATCCAGCCTATGCTTATAAGTTATAATGTGAAGCCTTATACACCAGAAATTATAAGTGTTGCTGCCATAGCTTGAGAGAATAACATTCCTTGTTTACAGCAAACAATGGAATCTGAGATTGGTTCAGTAAGAGAAGCTGTGTCTACAGAGGGGTCCCACCCATAAATGCTTACAATTAAAAGGCATTTCAAATGGATTTTTCATTTTTGCACCTTCCCAGCTGGCATTCATTAGGCAAGGCATCATGTTTGCAATTAACAGAAGAATGATTCAACTCCCCACTTTTGCATATAAGTCTGGGAAAGTTGTGCAGGTCCCCAAGGGCAGGGCAGGTGTCTGTGACACATAAATGGAGTGACTTTTACAAAATGAAATACAGATAGTTGGGGAATCCATGAAGGGGTTTTGTGTTCTCCTCCTGAAACCTTTGGAAACAATAGAATTAATTACTGAATGATAATATTTTATGAATACTGTATCCTTTTTCAAAGGCATCTTTGTATTCTTTCATAGGCTCTTGGGTCCAGTGTGGTTTCAGTCAAACTCATCTCATATATGTCTTTATGTGGGTAGATTCTCTTGTCTTGAATGACAGGGGAAGGGATGATTCCTGCCGATCCAATTCTCCCAGCCAAGCCAATACACTATGGCCTGTTTCACACATAATGACAACTCAGAGTATGGACTGTTGTTGTTGAATCATGGGTTGTCTTATGTGCAAATCCTGCACTATGGTTTAACTATGGGCTGTTAACCACGAACAACCCAGGAAGAGAACCCACGGTTTGTTGTTGGGTTGTGAACTCTGGGTTGTTCATGATTAACAACCCATAGTTAAACCATAGTGCAGGGTTCGCATGTAACGACAACCCACAATTCAATGACAACCCATGATTCAACAACACCCCATATTCAGCCCATACCCTTGATTGTCACTACATGTGAACCAGGTCTATATCTAGCAGGCTGAGGAAACGGTGGGGGAAATGAATGGTTCCACCACTGGACTCCCATCTTCCTGGTATTACATATGCAGAATGAATGTGTTGCATGTTTGCCTAGGCAACATGCTGACTTCCCAGTGTCACATAGTCCAATTAACAAACAGCAGTGGAAAAGTGTGCAAAATAATACTGAGCAAATTAGAAACTCGGGGGGGGGGGGAGAAGGAGATAACATTTTTGAGTAGTGACAAGGTTGATAAGCAATTTGTTATGATATGAACAATAGGATCATGAACTCCTAGATGTGTGTGATTTGGAGAAGGGTTTCTGTTTAGGATTAGACACAGCATGATCTAAAGCAAGTTAGTAGTGCAGGAAAATATTGTGCTAATTTTCCTATTCACTCCTACAATGCTAAAGTAAGAGCTATTCTGGCAGCACCTTCCCCATACTTGTTTTTAAACTTATTTTGTAACAACGCTTGAAATCTATATTGAACAGTAACATTTTATCCACAGGTAGGCTATCTGAAGACTTTAAAGATCAATTTATGCAGGTATATCTGACCACTGCTGGTCAACAAAACAAATCCTTTTAATCTCATATGGTTACAGCTGCAAAAATTGCACAAGCTAAATATTGGAGACAAATGGAAATACCAACAGTTAAAAGAATGGCCAGACAAAACATAGGAATATGCTTTGATAGCAAAAATAATTATGTTCATGTAAGAGAAAAAAAGAAAATGGACAAATTTATTAGTAATTGGATGCCTTTTATCAATTGTTGTAATATTAGATAATTTGTAAATGTACAAGTGTATTTTAAAAGGTTGACTTAATATGTCTTCATCTCAGAACTGATTAAAAATATGGAAAAACTCAAAGTAAACTCAGGGTTTCACAATCTGGTTAGGAGGAAACCATGGTTCCCCTCAAACATGGTTAACATTGGAACTAATGAAAAAACTAAAATTGTTACTCATAAAGCATTCTCATTTTTGTAGAGTAAAGAATGTGAATACGGGGTGGAGGCTTGTTATTTTGCACAGGACATTGTGATTTTAATGGTTAAATATATGGACAGTTTTGGAATAACCTCCTAAATCTTACGACCTAAGATATCCCTCTTTCCTATTAACTTCTATGTTCAAATCACTGTCACCTAAAAAACCCCACCATCTTTTCATGCACACACCATCTTTTCATACCAGTGAAAGAACCTGAGTGAATATTGTTAAAGTCAATGTTATATATATATATATATATATATATATATATATATATATATATTTTCTAGTAGGATATGAACATTTTAAAACAAAACCTAACAAATAAGGATAGTCAATACGTTTGAAAAATTAGGTCCAAACACTGCTTGCCCTTAATAACCCAGTCTTCTTAATGCACCTATGCTTCTGTGAGGGAGCAAATCTCATAAGAAAGTATTGCAGTCTCAAGTGTAGTAGTTTACAATACAACAAATAAGTTACTTGTGGCATCTGGTACTCACTTCGGTCAGTTGCAGAGACTGTTACGTTACACTGGTAGAGTTTCAATTCTGGTAGATCCCTGTCTAAAAGTTTAGTGGTTCTGATCTGGCCTGCGTTGTTGATAGTGATCCAGTTACATGGATCATTTATTATTCTATAGCTGTTAGGAATAAATATAGCTGTTAAAAACGAATACCATACGGTATAATACTTCATTA
Source organism: Shinisaurus crocodilurus (assembly GCA_021292165.1). Taxonomy (NCBI): domain Eukaryota; kingdom Metazoa; phylum Chordata; class Lepidosauria; order Squamata; family Shinisauridae; genus Shinisaurus; species Shinisaurus crocodilurus. The sequence goes on from JAHFWL010000938.1 coordinate 17,902, forward strand.
TATTTTAAAGCAGGGGTGGGAAAACTTTTTGGGTCCAGGGCCTGTTCCTGGGCCCCATGGGCTTGATGGCATCAAGGGCTGGGGCCCTGTCTGGGATGTCATTGGGTCCCTGGCCAAAGAGCCGATGCCTCAGTTAGGGAACCAGCCTTGCTCAGCACAGGCTTTTCCCAGCTATGGAAAGCCCACACAGAGAAAATCCCCCTGAGTTGCCAGCTTCACTCCTCTGTCCTCCTCTGGCTGGCACCTCAGTCAGGGAGCTGACTTCACTCCACCCAGGCTTCCCCTAGCTACGGAAAGCCTGGGAGAAGCCCACCAAGGCACCAGTTTTGCTCCTCCCTCGCCTTCCCCATGCAGCCTCACTTGAGGCCCCATGAGCTAGCTGGAGGTTCCCCATCCCTGTCTTAAAGGTCTTCAAGCTTGGCACCGTGAAATAGGCAGGTGCAAACCCCCTTGTACCATGCATCACACAGCAATTGATTATGGAGTGGCTCTATATCAGGGCAATAGGCTACATAATATAGAAGAAGTTTCTATAGCTGAAAGCTGTAGTAGTTCCCTGCAACCCATAGTCCATTATTCTGATGTCAAATTTTGCAAGCGCTTCAGGTTGTAGAACACTTAGTCCTCCCAACCTAACCCCCTTCCCTGGCTGCCACTTCTGGCAATACAGCCAACGAAAGGGAGGCACTAAGTACCCCAAAACAACAAAAGTGACACAATATTTCACAGGTGCAAGCTTATTTTGTATCAACTTGCCCAATGTTTCAGAGAATACTTCATTCCTCATTTATGCACTAAACAAAATTCCTTGTCACTGCACAAGGAATGGCAAACGTACAGAGACAAGGAGTCTTGTTTAGTCCAGGTAGCCCCTGAGGCAGAAGGTACTCTCTGACATGTTCTGCAAGTTGGCACAAAATGAACTGGAACTGGTGTGATCTCATATCACTGTTGTTGTTGTTTTTACTTCTGGCAATACTCTGTTAGGAATGTAAGACCATCAGACCAGCATGAAACAGGGCGTGTGGGGGGTTGAGTGCTGCATGTGGGGCTGGGCTTCCCCTCGCCCCTCTCTCCCCCACATACATCCTTCCCCCCATTCACTGTGAATGATGCTCTAGCCCTCTGTACTCCACAGTTTCTCTCTCAAGGCTCTAAGTGAGAGAGAAAGCATAGAGTATCGCAGGCTAGAGTGGTATAGTGTCCATTTTAGGCCCCAGTGGAAGCTAGAGGTACAGAAACTAGAAATATTTGGCGGCAGTGGCGGGAAATTCAGGTGGTGGCTAGGGCACTGGCAGACCTATGGGCTGCCCACATCTACCATCAAATAACCACAGTGCAAATGCACACATTCTACTAAGTAATAGAATAGGGTCTGTTAGTATAATCAGGGCTTTTTTTCTGGTGGAACTCACTGGAACTGAGTTCCAGCACCTTTTCTTCTATTAATTGCATTACAATTTAATCGCCATCTACTCCCGAGGAAATGTAATCCAAGAGTTCCGGTACCCTTTTCTCCAGAAAAAAAGCACTGAGTATAATACATAGATAACCAGCTAGTGTACTGGTATAACAATCCATATCTATAAAGTAGCAATTTCCTCTCTAGAGCTATGCCTATATTTCAATAAGAACAACAACAACCACAGAATACTATAAAGTAAATTAGGCAGTAAAATACAATACCTTATGCCTTCACTATTTCCAGTTTCTGGGTCTCTTGCTGTGTATTGGCCAACCACTGTCCCACCTGGCAAACATTCCTTAACATTTAATATATATATACAAGGATCAAATACGGGCCCTTCATCCACATCCCGTACTTTGACAATAACAACACAAGTACTTGTAGAAATTGCTCTTGCATTTGGTGCTACAGCATAAGGTGCTACGTTATTCACAACAATTTCCAATCTTCTCTCCTTAGTTTTTTCATAGTCTAGTCCCTGGAAAATATATGCAAAGTCAATTGCAAGACTTACTATAAGTTAGGCATCATTTCTACTACTCATAGCAAAAAGAGACAATGAGACAATGAAGTATGACCAAAGTAATGTGCGAGTTTTTTTGTTTTTGTTTTTAAATCCAATTCCCTGTTTTGAAGCAGTTTAGGGAAGGAATGTCCCTTCCCTTGGTATCAGAGGCCTCCCAGATAGGGTTGCCAACAAAATAAGGATTTTATGGGCTCTCTGCTGGCCCTGTACCTTTTCACTTGCCTTAAAAAAAATTATCTGTTCCTTCTGTTCTTGCCTCTAGTTAGGTACTCAATGGAAGAAAGCCAATCTTCCTAGTTCCCTCTCTCTACTTGGATACAAAAGGGCTTTACTGGGCTTTACTGAACAGGCCATAGAAGCTCAAAGAAAGCTCTAGGGAGGCCAGGCAAGCAGCTCCCAGCAGGCCTGAGGGAGCCGGCCTGCTGGGAGCTGCTTAACCTCCCTAATAACATTATAATAACGTTATTAGGAAGGACTTAACCTCAGGGGCATTTAAGACCCAACTGAACTTCTGAGAATTGCTTATGGGTGCCACAATCAACTGAATGTGCCCACTCATCTCCAGCTCCTAAAATTATGGCAGAGGCTTGGCTAGCTTCATAGATTTCATAGATCATAGAGTTGGACGGAGCTTACAAGGCTATTGAGTCCAACCCCCTGCTCAATGCAGGAAACTGGAGGAGGGGCCTCCCATCCAAGTAATAACCAGGCTTGACCCTGCTTAGCTTTTCATGCTCAGACAAGCTGAGCCAGCGTAAGCCACAGGCCTGCTTCTAAGAAGATTGTCATATATCACATGCTTCCCTCAGCACTAACCCAAATGTTAAGTATCAGAGCTAAGCAATTAATGTGATAGGTTGGGGCCACCTGCTTCCCTTCGGTTTAATGCAGCTAGATCTTCCTCCCTTTGAAGACCCATTCTTAGCACCTGTGTGCTGAATTTTGCTGCTAGGGATATTCCTCGGTGGGCTCAGGAAGGTGTACATGCACTGTTCTCCAGCCACCTCAATTTTTGAGGTTTTGGTGATAAAGCATGGAGTCAGTTTGACACTCCACTCTTATTGGCAAGTGCCAAATAGACATTTAACGGTAGAGACACTTTTGTGTCCTGCCTGACACCTCTTCCATAATTTGCATCCTGTGGTCTATATGTAGATAGACTGGAGCTCAAAAATAGGATAAAGTTAAGAAACACTTGCTTTTCAATGAAGGGAATCCACTCTAATCTCACTACCATACTTCAGATTTTCCAGTAATTTCAAAGGAAGCAAGATTAGTCTTGTAAACTGTTACACAGCAATTTCATATGTACATTAGTATGGGAAAGTGGGACCTACTACAAAATGTTACAGTGTGGAGAGCTGCTGTTTTATTAATTATATTGCTATACTGCCCAATAGCCTCTGGGTGGTAAAACCACACCAAAAAAAACAACTCAAATCATAATAGAAACATTTATAAGTTTTGAACTAAAGTATAAAATCAGAATAAAAATTTAAAAAATAGCAGCAGTGTGAAGATTTAAAATGCAGTAAAGGTGCAATCCTATGCATTAGACAGAAAAAAGTCCTACAACTTCCAGCATGGCTGGCTGGGGAATGCTGGGAGTTGTTTAGACAGGAAAAAGAGTCCTACATGCATAGGATTGCATCTTAACAGATTTAAAAACAGGAAGTGAAAGACTAAAATGCCTGTGAAAATAAGGTCTTCACCCAGCACCAAAAAGACTATAGAGTAGGCACCAAGCAAGGCTGTCTGGGGAGCGCATTCCACAACTGGGGTGCCACAACAAAAAAGGCCCTCTTCTTAGATGCCACCTGCCTCATTTCATTTGGCGGTGGCTCCCAGAGAAGGACCACTGTTCAGGATTCCAGCCACTTCATTCCATTCCTCTCCCAACCCATCCTGCAACAAGTCAGTCAACATTCCATGGCCACTGAGGGTGGTGAAGGTTCTCCCTCAGTGTTTTTTCCTAAAGTTCTTTTTTGTACATCTGCAAACCGTGGAATTCCCTCAAGTCTACTGATGGACTCCCCTCATCTTGTGCATGGTTGGTGCCATTTTGGTTACATAAGCAACAGTACTCAAAGCTTACACACTGATAATAGCAGGACTGATAATACACACTGAGCCACGATACACAACTGTAACTGTATTGTGTGTTCCTTTCTCCTTTCATGGACAATTTTTTAAAAAGAGTTCATACAAGGAAAATCTACATCTACTTTTAAATGGAGAGGGGGAAAGACAGCTAAAATATGTGGCCAGTGCACAGATAACTATCTGGAAAAATTTACTGCTGAGAAATAACTATAAATTTCAGGGAGAACAGTTCAGTTGCAGAGAGTGAGAGGCATTAAAATCTCACTGGAAACTATTGCTTACTTCTGTATTGGCCAAACATGATTGAAACCTCTTAAAACATACTAAAATGCTTATGAAAATATATCCCATTACATTTGATATCTTTTCCATCTTCCGTTACCTTTTCAGTACATATAGTACCAATATTTGAATTCTGATCTCTATCAATTCTGAAAGCACCATCTTCATTTCCCTTTATAATGTTGAAGGTAGCATGCCAGGCTGGTGTTCCATGTGTATCTTTGTCTATTACACCAACGTCCACTACTTTTGCACCAATTGTGTTTTCAGGAACATATGCTTCATACTGAAGAAATAAGTAAGATTTTCAGTTGTTAGTTTTATTATACATCGTTCAAGAGCATGTGGTCATAGTTCCAAGTTGCTGGCATCACAAACAATATTAATTTTGTATACATGTTGTCATTTGTTTCTTTAAATCACTGTGGATGTATAAATTATGCCCTAAAACAGCCTTCCCCAACCTGGTGCCCTCCATATGTGTTGGACTGCAAGTCCTATAATTCCCAGCCAGCAAAGGCTATTGGCCCTGCTGGCTAGGAATTATGGGAGTTGCCCTCCATATGTGCTGGACTACATCAGGTTGGGAAAGGCTAGCACCAAAAGTTTAAAAATTAAGATATAATTCATCAGATTAATATATCAATTCCTGGCACAGATTTAAAGTATGTATCTTTATCTTTCCAGCAGATGTTAAAAAATGATAAGAGAAAATGACCTAGTGGAACAATACCTCTATTCTTATTAAGGCTGATGCAACCAGACTAGAGTTACAAACTGTAGGCTTGGACACATAATTATGAAATTCATGGAAACAACACCAACAAAATCAAAAGCAAATAATATATATATACAAAAAACTTAAATGTTAGAATAAGTGTGAAAACATACCACACCATGTTCACACATGGGTGCATGATCATTTGAATCTTCAACGTCAATTATAACTGTTGCGGTATTGCACAAACCAAAGCGCTGTCCTCCCATATCTCTTGCTTCTATATATATTACATATTGGGTTATACTCTGAAAAAGAGAATATGAAACAATATGTGGACATAGTTTATTCATTCTTAGAGTAATGAAAGAAAGAAGACCAATGGATCACAACAAGATCTTTTTGTTAGTGACTCATTGAAGTTATACTGTTTTCTATGCTTAGCTAAACAAATGCTTTTAAAGCCACTTATGCAGATTTTAAATTGACTTGCCTGTTTGCCAGTGGTGAGGACCCCCTCCCTGGCTGGTAAGCAGCCCTGAACTTCCAGGAAAAGCCCTGTTTGGAGGAGAAAAGCTACCTCTCTTTTCCTCATTGCAACATACTTGAGCTTACAGCTCCAAAGGCAACAGAAGTGGTAGCATGGGAAGAAAGGATTGAGTGAAGATGGTCAACACTGACGGTTTGAACTAGCACCCTATTCACTGCTATGCCTGTCTATTCATTCCATTGGAAAAGTGGGCTCATAGCGGCTGAAGACTGAGTCCTCTTTTAATTCTGCATTTGTCCTTGCCCTGAGAGTGTGAACTGTGAACCAGGAGGTCTGAGTTTAGATCTTACCTTGGACATAAACCCATTAGTTGGCCTTAGCAAAGCCATCACCTCTCAGCCCTCCTCACCTACAATACGAGAATACTACCACGGACCTACTTTGCAAGACTGTAAGGATTTCGGAGATAATCTATGTAAAGCACTCTGAACACTCTAACACTATATGAACTAACACAAAATCTAACTAAGCAGGGAACTGTGAATGTATTTTCTAACTGGTTCAGACAAGTGGTCTGTCCTCTACTTCCCTGAAAGCAATTCCTGCTGATCAGGAATGGTTGGGGCTGCTTTTCATCCCTTGAAGGAAGGAAGGTACCTAGAATCTTGGAGAGAAGACTACTGAACTGAGGCCAAGAAACCTGTATGTATGTGCACAAGTGTATGAAGCTTTGGTTTGGCTAGATTATTTTTCCTTTTTTTTTTTTGCTTACAACATATATTTTGAGTCCATTCTACTTATCACATTTCTCTGTACACAGTCCCCTTACAAGTATAGCCTAAAACTAAAACTAAAGGTAACCTTGTCCTCTCTATCTCAGCCCTTTCTATTGAGTCTCCATTAGAATTTGGATAGGAAGCTTGGGCATACTTTCTCTCTTCAACTTAGAAACTCAGTGAAGTAAGGGGACCACCTGATTGCAAGCACAGAACATGGTTTGTGCCCAGCAGTACATGATATGATCAAATCACAATATCCTGCCTTCTTAAAGTCACTTCCCCAAATGCACTTCTCTATAGTCTTTCATAAACCACCATAGATTCATCAATTCTGTCCTATAATCTAGCAACTGACCCTCCCACCACCACCCATTTGCAAGATTCCTTTACCAAGCTCTTCATTTTTTGTCCTGTCTTTGTCACTTCAGTGCCCTGGATTGCACTTAGAACATTGATGAAGAAAGCAACGTTTAAGAAACTGACACCATATATGTGTAACAGGTGGGGCTTTGTAAGGGGGTAATATAGGTAGGAAAAGAAACCAGAGAGTTAATAAGTAATTTGTATGCTTCTACGTTCAAGTAAGGAATTAAAGAAGTACAGAGAAAATTGTAAAATGTAATCACACATATGTGGTGTTTTGGTCAGGAAAGAGTTAATCTGGATGTACTCACTCAGATCAGCTGTGTATTTAAGTAAAAGCAGGAGGAGAGGGAAGAAGCAGTCCCTTGGCTGTTGCTAATTCTTGTTCAACAGAGTGGTTGAAAGAAGAGGTTTTTTGGACAGAGTGTGGGAGGCTTCAAGACCGAATCTAGGAGAGCTGTTGTTTAGTGTTCTGCTCTCTGGGGAAAGGACTGAAATGGCTGTGTGGATCCTGCTGGGGTGAGAGGCTGTCTGGTGACCGGAAGCTGAAGAGTGTGTTTTTTTCCTGTCAAGGAGAGAAGACCCAAGTGTTGCCAGCTGGGACCCAGGGACTTCTGCAACGTTGGAGTCTGGAGGAGGGGCCCTTTTGGGGCTACTACTGAGAGTGACTATATTTTGCTATCCTTTGTAGCTGTGACGAGACTTTGGGTTTGTGAGGCTTGGGACTAACCTGCCTATGGGAATGTGAAGAATTAAATTTTGCCTCTCAGCCGCGTTGGCCATTTTGCCAAAGGTTTATCAGAGTGGGTCTGGAAAGTTTGTTGGGAAAGGGATATTTGTTTAATGTGTAAAACATTATTTGTCAACCAACGTACCCTTGTTCCAGTGTGTGTGAGAGATTTACTGCCTGGGGTCAGGTGGACTCAGGTTACATATGAATAAATGCACATTTTTATCTTCCATACTAAGCTATTGTGCACTGCACACACTTTCCTCTAGAGTGTGTGCGCGCGCGCACACACACACACACACACACACACACCAAAAGCCTGACCAAGGGTGGAGAGAAGGCATGTGTCTGCATGCAAATTGCACCCATACAAGCAGAACCACAGCAGGCACTATCTCCCTTCAGAAATGGACTATCTACACTGCAGGATCCTAGGATGCTTATCTTGCAGGCTGAGCAAGTGGCAGTGTCATACCTAGTTCTTTTTAGTGTGAGGAGGACCAGGCACAGCCTTGCTTCTCCCTCACTCAGTGGAAGCTGCTATAAATTAGTTCTTCTGTAAATTCTGTGCCAATCTTTTCATGGCTGAATGGGCTGGTTCGTTTTATTTAATTAATTTATATCCTGCCTTTCCACTAAAAACAGCACAGAAGGTGGCCAACAACACTAAATCTAAGTACAAAATTATGATTAGAACATAAAAACAAATGAGTTAAATACACATCAATACCAAATAAATAAAAACAGCACCCACCAGTTAAACCCTACTACAGCAAACAGCTTAAAAGCCAAAAGCCTGTCTGAATAAAAGTGTTGGGACTGCTAGAGGAAGGACAACGAAGACAGAGATGGCCTGGCCTGGCCTCCCTTGTCAGGGAGTTGCAGAGCTTGGGAACAGTCACCGAGAATGCTTCTCTTGTCGAATGTGACTCCAACGGTGGCAGGGCAGAGAGAAGGGCCTCCCTGAAGATCTTAAAACCTGGGCAGCTCATATCAGAGAATACACTCATTCATACAGCTTAGTTCCAAGTTATTTAGGGCTTTATAGGACATAACCAGCACTTTCAATTGTGCCCCAAAACAGACTGCGCTCCCTATAACCAGCCCCAGTCAATAGTCTGGCTGTGACGTAGTGGACCAGCTGAAGTTTCCAAACACTTTTCAGTGGCAGCCCCATGCGGAGCATATTACAGCAGTTCAAACGATATAGTACATATAGAAATTTCTTCTGAGGAGGTACGATAGGTCAAAACGGTAGGACACAGAGTTTATAGAATAAAATGACAGCAACTTTCTTCTTTTTGTTGGTGAACTCCTGCTGCTGCAAAGATACCCTTCGGGGGGGGGGGGGGGTTTCCAGACATTCATGGGTCTGCTCCCCCCACCCCCACTGTTCTTACTGATAGATACAATGCTAGACACAATGCTAGACAACAACACCATTATACTTTCAATAAAAATTACCTCTCTATCCAGGGTTGGGGATGCCAAAGTAATAGAACCTGTATCTGGATGTATATTAAATGTACTGGTGCCACGAAAAGGTACAGGATTCTGGCCTACAATTCTGTATTTCAGTTTCGTATGCAGTGTACCAGGTTCATCTCTGTCAGTTGCAGTAATTTGTCCAATTATGGTGCCTGCATATACAAGTTATCAACATTACATTTTTAACATCCCTCTATAACATACTGCTCAAATTATTATTGAAGATCTAGCATAAAAACATTACACATACACAAACCAAGTTGATATGCCTATAATACTTGAAAATAAAACAATACACAATTATTTACTATGGCCTTTAGTAAAGCTATGATCACAACCCACAAAGTACTGCCGCTACACAACCTGTGTTCATTCCATTAGGGCTGGTGCTAGACCTGCTGAAAAGAACAGAAGTTGTGCAGCAGTGGATAGCACCCTGCACTATTAGCATTCTGTAAAAATTTTAGTATTCAGTTAATTACATATATCTGTACTGTTTCTACACATTTCATATCAAAGAAATTCCTAATAAAGCAAACTGCTTAAAAAGTGCCAGAAAGTGTGGTGTTTTTCTCACATTCAAGAAAAATAATAATTTAAGGTTGATATTAAAGGCCATGTTTAGATACATTTACTGTATATGAATTAATACCTAAATGTGGTCTCAAGAGTCACCATGCTTAGGGTAGCATTGCCAGCTAATGATTATACAAATTGTAATATATAAGTATTTACACGAACACTGCTATCAATTAAGCCATATTCAAAGCATACTGTTATACAGCCACATGCCACATATTTTCTTGTTGAGGCTGTACGCGCTACATTCGTTTTGACAAAGTGATAGTTTGCATGTCCCACTGAACCATAATTTAGTCTGACATATATGAGTCGCAGTGAGCCTTGGCTCATATGCTCTCCCTTCTCTCCCATGCAACTAGGAGTTTGGAAACTTTCTCTTCCGGTTTCCTCAACTGAACCAACAAACTGTGGCTAACTTTAACTATGGTTAGTTTCCAACAAACCAACTTCAAACCACAGTTACTGATGCTATCTTGTTTAAACTAAGTATACTTAATGTTAGCCACAGTTCATGGTCTGGATGACATGGTAAGCTGTGGTTAAATGAAGGCAGAGGCAAAAGTTTATAAAGGCTTCCCCCTATACATGTGAGAGGAGGAGAGGGGAGGAAGGAGGATTATTATTATATTTATTTATATCCCGCCTTTTCCCCAATGCTGGGACTCAAGGCGGATGTGAGCCCGAGGCTTGCTGAGGCTTGTTGCTGCTCATGTACATGATGTTAAACTATTTTTTAGTGTGACATAGAAACTTGGACACTTGTCCATGTCTTTTGAATTTATAATAACTACCAAAACAATTTTTATGAGAATACAGTATTTTATGTAGGAAATAAGCTCCTCCTCAAATGTTTTGTGGCAAAATTTACCCAGTTACAAGCATGTAATTCCTAACCAGCACATAGCTTTGCAGTTGATACAGTTTGAAGCCAGGGAGGAGTATTCTGAGGACAGAGTTATCAGGCTGCCCCCTCCACTGTAGGGCAGCCCTTCTCAGGGGAATGGAGTGGACACACCCTACCTCAGGGAGCTATAAGGGTACACCATAGCACAGGCCATGCCTCAGGGTGCCAGCAGCCATGCCTTCATTCAGACAGGGCCCTCAGATGAATGGAGTGGACGGATTCCTCCCTCAGAGGGCTTAATAGGGGTGCACCATGGCACAAGCTGTGTCTAGGGGCGCAAGCGGCCATGGCTTCACTCAGATGGTGTATGCACAATGTGTTCAACTCTGACAGCTGCACAACTTTGCTTTAAGGGTTTGCTATATCAAGCTAAGGGCTATTCCAACTCATGCAAAGATGGGTCCATTTGCTTAATGAAAGCAAACCTCACACCCTTCAAACTGGAGATATCCTTACAATACTACATTAAGGACAGTACAAATATAGACCATACATATCAAGAGAATATTCCATACAGATGAATCTGTGTGCAAATTACATATTCTAATCAGAAAGCTTTTGAAAACTTGAAAGGGAAGGGACATAGTTCAGTGGTAAAGCACATGTTTTGCAAGTAGAGCATCCTGACTCCCAACCAACCATTCACCCCACATTGGCTTCTGGAGGAAAAGGCCCAGGGCCGCTTGCCCAGACAGGTGGCCTCACTACTAAAAAAAATTTGGCTCAGCCAATAAGGTCAGCCAAAGATTACAGAGCCTTGCTTAGGGTGTTATGCATAAAATACAGTATGTGAGGCATATATTTTTGTTTGTTTAATCTGCACCAGTCACAAACAGTACAATCCTATCCACGTCTGCTCAAAAGTAAATCCCATGGGACTTCAGTGGAGTTTACTCCCAGGTGACTGGGTACAGGATTGTGTCAAAGTCCCTCCCAAAAGCACTGATTGGAACACAAGGAAATCTATGGTAAAGACATGCCCTAATTGGAAGCTGGAGCTATCAGTCACAAAACACCCCACTCCTCTGCCTCACCCCTTCTCTCTGCCTGGCATTTTCCATTTATGAAGAGTTTGAAGGAGGTGCAAAAGTGTATCCAACTGGGCCAAAAGACAACAACAAAAAGCTACCAAGATTCCAAGGTAGTTTCAAAGCCTTGGAGCCAGCCTGCTTCACCTCTGACATGCTCAGTCAGATCAAAGTCACCTCGGATACTGAGGCAATCCGAATATTTCAAGGCAGGGATATTTGTGTCGAACCCATGTTTCATCTGAGACAAATACACAGCCCTAAAAGATATACATAATTAGTGTAGTTGTATATATGTGTCAGTTTTCTAACCTGTCCATTCCAAAGGGCTGGTGGAGTCAATACTTTAAAAAAGGCAATAATATATACTAAAACAAATTACAATTACCAACATTGGCTTAACTGCAGCCATCAAACATCAGTCCAATAAGAAGACTGACAAAGCAAGCCTATACATACCTACTCAAAAATTAGTCCCATTGAATTCAATGGGGCTTACTCCCAGATAAGTGTGTATAGGACTGTAGCCCTATTGTGATGATCATAAGCCCCCGAACTTGAAGGCTTACTTTCATCCAATACAGGGCAGGAGTGGCAGAGATGATCTTCACTTCCCCATCCTCACGCCCTGCATTTTCGCTAGACGGGCTTTTTCGCCCATCTAGCTGGAGCATTTTGGAGGGGGAGGGAAGGAGGCTGGAGAGGCTTCAAGATAGCTCTAATCCTGGCCTCTCCAATCTCCTCCCCTCCCACTGAAACACCTCCCTTTCCCCCCTCTGAGGTTGCATTCCCGACTCGGAAAGGCAGCCAGTGCGGTTCTTTCTGCGCTGGCTGTGAGGGGGACGGGGGGTCAGAGCTCCAATTCCCTCGTCCGAGATCGGAACGCTGTCTCCAAACTCAGATCTGGGAATCCAAAGTATCCTATGGCCCCTCAGACACTGTCTAGGGACATAGGATCACTCCCTCCAGTTCTTACCATTGTATAAAACTAATTGAAAAGATTTTTTTGAAATTATATATCCACTTACCAGCTCTGCTGCTTTCAGGAATAATAAAAGTAATAGTAACTGGGTTAAAAATTGGGGGATTGTCATTATCATCCTCTATTCTGATTGTATGTGGAAGTGGTCTCTCTGGAGTATAGCCATCTGTTGCCACTGCATAGCAAATTATCTGTAGAAAAGAGAGGAAGTACTTTCAGTTGCTTTGCAATTCATACATTCAACGTGGGGGGGGGGGGAACCCAACAATAAAAACTGTTGGTCTATTGTTAAAAGCACACAGTTTGCATGAAGATTGAACATAAATTATAACAATAATGCATTTAATTATATATTATACTTTTTTAAATTGACAGTTAACACTCGTACCTCAAATTGTGGATACTCTTCCCGATCTATTGGACAAGTAACATATAGATTTCCCGTTTCTTTCTCAATGTAAAAATAATTTAGTGGTGGTTCATCAACACCAGGGCCACGTATAGAATAAGTGATGTTATACCTTTGGGCTGTATCAGAGGAGAGCTATATAAAAAGAACAATGTATGAAACAAAAGAAAATCATTATCACTTTACATCCTGTATCACAGTATTGAAATATAACTCTGTTTCTAATTTTCTGGTACCCAAATTAGTTCAGCAGACTTCATAAAACATGCGAAATATCTGGGCATTTAAAATTATTCACAGTATATACATTAGAGACATTCTCAATACATTGTTTGGACTGTGATCATAAGCACACTTACTTGCAAGTAAGCCCTAGTTGCTGTAATGGAGCTGATTAGAATAACTTCATCTGGTAGAAGTAACTCTGTAGTAACTTACTGACTGATATTATTTGTCAAATCCAGTTGGTATATGAATGCCACTAAAAAGCATACTGGTGGCCATCGTAGTTTTCTAATTCAATTGGGGAAAACAAAAAAAGGTCGCACACAAAAAATAAGTACCACAGATTCTATTGGTGTACTTTGTACGCATCCTAGTTGTGCTGTCAGCCCTTCGCTAAATTCCAATGAAGGCTGTAGGAAAGCAGTTGTTCAGCATACATCTGCAGCTGAAAACATCCTGAAAATCAACCTATTACAGGCCTTTCCAGAGATCCCAGCAGTGTGTGAGTGTGTGTGTGTGTGTGTGTGTGTACAGAAGACAGACCGCAAATCCCATTCTGTCCTATTCCAGACTGCAAAGATAGCTTTAAATAATTCTCAGTTCCTTCATATCTCAATATGTAGGAATCAAAAGATGAGGTTTGTGGCTAGCATGGGAGCAACACTTGGTATCACCTCAACTTAAGGGGCATGAGTTAGCTATTTCAGATTTGCTACTGTTTTATTTAACCGGGGCACATGAAGCAACAATATGCATCTGAGTGGTGCTGTCATAATTTTCTTAATCATAATGTAAACTTGCACAAATGTTACAATGCCAAAGTGTGTTGTATGGCTAGCATTTCTATTATTCTATGACAATACGCAGTCCAGATCTATCCCTTTAGCATTATTTGGACTGAATTATAATAAATTGTTCTACTAATTCTGCTTACGGCTGTGCTAATAGCTAGGTTAATGAGTGAGCCAATTACATTTAGATCTACTCCACTAGCATTTGCTCCAAGGAGCTGAGTAAATCAAGGTAACACATACTACTCTTGCTCTATTGTTACCTGAAAAATGAACTGTCACTAAAAAATCACCACAAGCTATAAATCAGTGAATCTCAAAGGACAGAAGCCAACATGCAGGAATCTACTCCTACTTTCAATAAATGATGTTTTGGCGATATAGTCTCCTATGATCAACTGAATTAATATGGCTGCCCAATATGGAAATAGCTGAAAAACTATGAGGAATTAATAAGCGGTTAGACTGTAGGAATCTTATCAAACGGTAACAGACTGGATGGCTTCTGATGTGTGAGGACGCTTCCACATCTGAAATTGGTCCTGAATAGGAAAAATGAGCAAGTTATATGCATAGCAACAGCCTGCACAGCTTTCCTATACAAGATCCTCTTCGAGCAAGATGAAAAAGGTGCTGCCAGCCTGATGTATACCTGATTAACACATTGAGCTAGCTGTGTTTCTTATTCATGTTCAAAGCCACTCAAAAGTCACCATTATTTTCCTAAGATAATAACTTTCATAGGTTTTCTTTTACTTATCTTGCTCATAGAGTGCATGTTCTACAGGTAATACAGGAAAGAAGCTTTTAGTGTAATTTGCCGGTAATATTAAAAGTTACCTGCTGAATTAGCATTGGGAAAGGTCCCAATGAGTTTTCCATAACAACGGTTGGAACAGGAGCCCACCTTCGTTTAGTTCGTCTCAGAACAGTCTCTCCTGTTCTATGTGTCTGGGTTTAGGAGATAGAAACAAATAAACAAAACAAACATTAGTAATATACTAATAATATGTACAGTTGATTATATTCCCTACCTTTCCATCTCTCATACAGTTTATTTTTCCTGTCAGCTTTCTCCAGCAATTAATCAAGGGTTCCAATCCAGCAGAGGCTCCCGCTGGTGGAAAGGGGGGAAGGTGATTTTTTGTCAATTTCCCCTTCCCCCCAACAGCTCCTTATGCCCCCAGAAAATCTGCTCTAGAAAACTGAGGAGTCCTCTGGAACAGTTTTGAAGGTGGTGCAAGGGGGATCATCAAACACTGCTTCCTTCCCCCCTTTCTGCCAGTGGGAGTTTCCTCTGTATTGGAGCCATGGAATCCACTTGATTTTTCTCTGTGAATTGCCATGGCATTTTGGTAAAGTGAATGTTAAATTCTTCAACACTGTGCAACTGTTTTAAAATGTTCATCCATCTCCCATGCTCTTTAGGTTTCTCACTGCCCAAAATATGGTTTCCCACCCTGGAATTTTAATGTCTGATTAAAAGAGACATCATTCCTTATTTGCTACACCAGTTTTAATTGGGACAAGATTAACCCGTCATGTCTACCTGATGTAAGCACTAAAGTTATATGCTATAACCAGAACTAGACATAACTGGAGCTTCAAGGCTTTTGTGAAAAGCAGCAGAATCATGCCTCCTCCCTCCTCCATTTATCTCATGTTTTGTAGTACTAAACATGACATCAGCAGCCTGCAGGTTTCCCTGCTCCTGCTGCAAGTTTCCTTGCTCCCACTCCATTTCATCAGCTGCTGCTTGCAGGGGCAAGGAAACTCACATTGCAGTGCTGTCATGTCAAGTATTTTGTTTTACTACATGCTAACAACAAGAAAGGAGGAGAAGTGAGGTTACTGCTTTTAGTGGCAACCACGTGGCTCCTAGTTCCAATAACACCTGGTTCCAAACTCACTACTTAAATGCAGGTTGGTGTGGTCCCTCTGGAGACATTGGGATTAAACTGGCTTAAACACAAGTACTCTATAGACATTTTCATGTGAACCAGGAAGGCAGTGATAGTGGTTCAAATGACAGTATCCATGACATTAACTAACAGCTAGGTCTGCCTACTGAGGAAGATAACTGAAATCTACCTTGGTATATATAAAACATCTTGATATAAATGAATGTCATTTACCTTTTTTGGAGGTGATAGCAAATTGACATGTATTTTCTTTAGTCGAGGATTTTCCAAGTCCTTAAGCACTATGGTAAACGTTTTCTTCTCAGAAGACAAAGAAACAGCATTTGTTGTAAATACAGAACCATCTTCTAGAACTATGAAGTCAGGATCACTTGAACTGATCAGGTCAGAATTCCTACGGCACTGTTCCAGATTTACTGTATTTAAAAAAATGTAAAAACGATAAAGAAAGAAACTAAGCAGCAAATAATAATTCCTAATTTCACTATCTAAAATCATAATTCTGTGCTTGTTTAGAAAGAAAGGAAGAAGTCCTATAACTCCCAGCATTCCCCAGCCATGGGAGCTGTAGGACTTTTTTCTGTCTATGCATGCATAAAATTGTGCCCTAAACATTTTACGTTATGTATATTCTTGCAATGAGTGAGGTCTCTCTGCATAACTTGTGACATTGGACTGGAGCTGACACCACATCTGCCCCTACTCCTAAAATGTATTCAGTGATATGTCTTTGGATGGTATCATACAATCAAGTTATCCAGTTTTATATTTTCATTTTCACATATTTATTAATCAGTCAAGCTTGTTTTAAACCTACTTCTAAACTGAGTAGTAGGGGGCTAAAACTAACATTACACAAGCAGACTTCTGCTTGTGCAACAGGAGAGTTCCGTCCCCTCTTCAGCCCCCTGCATATCTCCCACATCTTCTCCAGAGGATCCCCCCCCCCACCCTCTGGAGCAGATATGGTGGGTATTTGGTCAGCTGCAGGAGGGACAGGTAATTTAAACTGCTAATGGTGCTTGTTCTGCTGGCAGAAGGACACCACTGAATACAAGTCATACATTTGGGTAAAACACTTTATATTCTGGTGACCATTCCTCAAAGTAAATGGGCTAAACATGGGCTTGTAATGTTTAACCTACTTGTAATGGGCAGAAAATTGGGAAGGCCGCACAGACCCACTTTTGTTTGACTGCACATGAATAGCTAGAGGCTCATTTATTTCAAAGTCTTCTAGGTACTCTAGTGCCGATCTAATAAACCTAAGGTTATCCATCCAGAGCGCTCAGAATGGTGCAGGCTACAAATCCAACTAGGAACAAACAAATGAATACTAAATCTGGTCACTCATGAGAATGAGGCCCAGAAAATCTGAAAATATTTTTGGTAGTTTTGTTGGTTACAGCTGACCTGTTCATAAGTGTTTGATTTTTGTTGTTGTTGTTTAGAATCATTATTGAAATAACCTTATGTCCCCACAGTAAAGAAACTAACTTCACAATTGTATACATGTTTATTCTGAAAAAAGCCTTCTGTTCAATGGGGCTTACTCCCTAGTAAGAACACTGAATGATGCAGCCCTGGGCTTCAAGCTTATGCTCCTGAACTAGGTGTAAGCCCTTTTGAACATAGTGGGGCTTACTTCTCAATAAATATGCACACATAAATATATAATATAAACATAGCAAAAACTAAAAAACACAAAGACATCACTATAAAAAACAACAGAGAGGAAGCTCTGGTGCAGTGATGGGCAACATCTGGGGGTCCAGGGCCCAATCCCCCCCAAAACCCACCACGGGCCACACCCCTGCCGTGCTGCCAAATTTGCCACTGAAATTTTGTGGGCAGCAGCAAAAAAGGCCAATTTTCTTTAAACCGGCCCCTTTTTGCTGCTGTGTTGCCAAATTTCAGCTGCAAATTCTGCAGCAACAGTGGAGGGGGGCTTGAACAAGGCCTATGGGGTGCATACAGCCTGCAGGCTACATGTTGCCCATCTCTGCTCTAGTGGTATGTTCTAAAGGTATTATTTCAATGTCTCACCTCTGCCAATTAATGTCCCTGCCTCTAGTTTGGAAGGCACATTAAAAGTCACTTTCTTGCAAGCTTCACAAAGTAAATTTAGTACCTGGAGGGGAAAAGAATGAAAGTTACATTTTGATTATGTTTATATGTACCAAGCTATAACCAACAGGTGCATACAGTATGCGGGCATAACCTTTATCAGTGGATTAGTTTTTCCATCGTTTCAGTCATATTAAGGAATATCATATATAAGCCTCTCATTTCAAAGTCCCCTCAGTATTTAATAACAGATTTGCCCTAAGTAATGTTGGCAGGGCTTACACATAACTTCCCTGTCATCCATGTGTTTTGGCAGCATGGGAAATGGCTCTTCACATGAGAAGGACACTGGCTTAATCAGGTCCCCACTTGCATAAAAGTTGCTCTGTGCACCTTCAACAGTATGTGTGGAGAACCCTCTTCCCATGCTGTCTAAAACACATGGAGTAGTGGGGAAGCATTTCCATTATGGGCATGGGGGTCACAGCACATGTCAGGGTGACCCCAAGACCCTTCCACACATTCCTTCAATGAATGGGAGGGTCATGTGAACCCTCCCTAATGCGTAATGATATTGATATAAGAAATGAAGGAGATTTTATGGTACAACAATATCTAGGTCATACTGCACTGTTACATACACAACATTATGTTTCAAACAGCCATCTCCAGGCAAATGGCATTTACAGAATTGCAAAGCCATCCTCCAGTTTCGAACAGGCCAACACACTATAGCAGGGCTCTCCAACCTTGGGTTCCCAGATGTTGCTGGCCTACAGCTCCCAGCATACCCAGCCAGCATGGCTAATGGCAAGGGATTCTGGGAGCTGTAGTCCAGCAACATCTGGGTACCCAAGGTTGGAGAGCCCTGCACTATAGATTTGCAGCATAAAAGAGTGGCCTGCTCCCAATGAGATAGCAATGTTGTTAATCTTTACAGAGAGAAGAATCACACTGAAAATACTATCTTGAGGGACACCGTCCTCCTGCTCGGAGTACCTGGAACAGTCAGAGCCAATTGCCTACTTACAGGATAAGCATACACAAAAGCTAAGAGCGGTACAGCATAGCCCCACTCTGATGTTTCACTCATCACGTGACCCACCCAACCCCCGCAGGCATCTGTGCAGAGACGTACTATCAGGGATACATCTCACATGGACCATCCTCCACAGATGTTTGAACTCAATTCATGGATGTCATGGAGTGGGAGGGACTACTCAGGACCTGTATCAACATAGGTTGTTATTTGTAGAAACTACATTGGTTTTTTATCAATAGGTTATCTAGGTATCAGACCAGGTATTCTAGGTATCAGACCAGGTGAGTACTGAACATGCATTTCAGAAGCTTGCAGACACAGCACATTGAACCAATGGGCTGGTAAACTGGATTCTTAGAGTTCAATCCAGGCTTCAAAGCAGTTATTGTTATTATAGTCTGCAACAAAATACGAGGTCCTACTAGCCTCAGTTACAGAGGCTAGTGCAGAAGATCAAGTATATCTTGGGACAGTTGCCCTAGCATTTCATAATAAATATCATCAGCCATGTTACCAGATAAGTGTGCTACCATGCTTAATGAAAAGGGCAGCTTGACTATTGTCAATGAGATATATACAGATTGTGGAAGTATCCTAAGCTTGACAGGCAAAAATTCAGCTTGGTAGTTAAGAGTGAGACACACAGGAATGTCTAGAACATCCTTTCCATGATATAAGATAGGTTTTGGATGAGGTGCATAGTATTCAGTAATTTCAAGAATTTTACTCCAAACAGCTCTGAGGCTAGTGGGCTCTGATAATTCCAGTTATGGTGTCCTCCATAATATGCCTTCTTTGAGTGAAGCCAGTTGGTCCCCTAGGTAACAAATGACCATTTCAATAACTAAGGAACAAAACTAGTAGTTGCAACTGCTCTAAGAGGTTTTCCCGTGAGGTCTTTTCAGTAAGCTCTCTTGGAGGAATATCAACAGAAGGAAGAGTGATTAGATCAGGGCAACCACCCTGGCTGCCGCTGCTTGAAAAGGTGTAGTCACTGTAATGGGTGCAGAATAGCAACCCCTCCAGACACACGACCCTCATTAGGAACATATTTCCATATGTTAAAATAATACTGAGTTAGACATTTCCTGAAGGCAAATAGTGAAGTGGCAAACACTGATTTTACATCATCAACTTGAGACCACATATCAGGACAACTCTACTGGAAAAAGTTGTCTTTTATGGAGAGGGCATCACAGCCTCATTAGTAACAGCACTGGACTTGTCAGTAAGTAGTAGGGTGGATCTGTTTATCTATTTCTTCAGTGTCCTGAAAACCATAATTGGCAGAAGACACCTCACAGAATGATGTTTTCAATGCCCATCTTTTTTCTTATCTTATTTTGACACCAGTACCCTCTGCTTTACTGGAGCTACTAAATAAAGGTTTAGTCTTACTAGATTTATCTTTCAGCCAGTCATGTTTTTCAAGGGATTTCATCTGATCAGGAAAGGGTTCCTTAGGGTTACTAAAGTCACTGTACTGCAACCATTTCAGTGGAGGCATGGCTTAGGAGGAAGCCAGGCCTAAGGGGAACAGATCTTCTCCTGCTGGTTTCCCCTCCCCCCCAACCCAGTCTGCCACTTAGCACCACACCATGTGAACCATAATACATCCATTACTCTCATGGATCCTCTCCACACAAAACATGCCAAGAACCCTCAGCAGGAAATCTGCAAGTCTCCAAATCACAGGCAGCTAAAGCATCACATTGGATTAGGTCCATAAGGCCAAACTGAGCAACATAAATAGCCAAATATAACATATTCTGGCAGTTTAGCCAAACGGTAAGGAGGGAGACTACTAGATAAATGTAATATTATCTGTAGGGTTTTCAACAGAAATGTACAATCACAGGGTGTCTGAATTCATCTGTTGCTGCAGTAAGACTTCTCTATACAATAACCATTCACGGGGGAACTAGGAATTACCAAGGACAGTCACAGGTCAGAAGCACTCTATTATCAAGTGGCAAGGAAGTGAATGTAAAGTACAATAATACCTTGGATTGCAAGTAACTTGGTCTGAGAGTGTTTTGCAAGACAAGCACATTTTTAAAATAAATTTTGACTTGATAAACAAGCGACGTCTTGCAATGCAAGTAGTGTAGGGATAATGTAACCACTCGCCTCGAGCGGGCCGAAATCAGCCCCGCTCACGTCCGCCAGAGACTCGCTTTGATATAAGAGTGTTTTGGATTACAAGCACGGTTCCAGAAGGAATTATGCTTGCAATCCAAAGTATTACTGTATCTTTAAAATATTTTAGTGGACTGCTAACAAAAGTGCTTTGGATAATAATCTGTAATGGAATATATATTATATTTAAAAATAATTTTCAATTTAACTGTAATGATTTAAGAACAAGAAAATTGGCATACTTTCTAAATTCCAATTAAGCTTTGCAATCTTGTGCTCCTATGTTGTCCAGTGTTTTATGCTGGAGTAGGTGGGTTCAGGATTGTTGCAAAGGATTGTTAATTGTATTAAGAATGGTCTTGGAATTACAGCTGTGGCAATAAAATCAGCTTGGGTACGGTAATTTGAAGAGAATATTTCACACAAAGCAATAACCACAATTACAAATAGTACAAATTAGTCTTATTGAAGTCATTCCAAATGAATTCTAGAATAAAGGGTTTTAGGCATGCAGGACAGGTCCATTCTTGCTTGCTATTTGGGGGAGGGGGCATTATATATAAGCAAGTAACAGCACAATCCTGTGGATGTAAGACCCACTGAATTCAATGGGACTTACTCAGAGGTATGTATAGGATTGCAGCCTAAAAATCACTGTAGATTTTATTAGCATGTTGCATTATAATAATATTACATGGTGGCAATACTTAACACCTGTACATCTTTCATATTCAGAGTAGTTTAGCACATGCAAACATTTTAAGCTTTCAAATATCCATCGTATCATAAGCTCCAGGGATGGGACTCTGGAGATCCAGTTTTCCAATTCTACTCTATGCAAATATTTCAGCCCAATGTCTTATCTGTGGAGTTCCCATGTTGAGCCAAACAGAGGTAGTCTAAGTGTCTTCACTGTAGAACAGAACTGTACCTAATCACATACCATATTTTTCGCTCCATAAGACGCACTTCCCCCCAAAAAAAAAACTAGGTGGAAATGTCTGTGCGTCCTATGGAGCGAATATAGTAAAAAAAAATAATTTAATTTTATTTTTTACTTTCCTCTGCTGGTCCAGAAGAGCGGAGGCCTCCTGGGTGGGGCAGGGGAAGCCCCCGCCTCTCAGCTGATTCCCCGCGGAACAGCTGATTTTTTTTAAAAAAAATTTTTTAATTATTATAATTATTATTTTTACTTTCCTCTGCTGGTCCAGAAGAGTGGAGGACTCCTGGGTGGGGCAGGGGAAGCCCCCGCCTCTCAGCTGATTCCCCGCGGAACAGCTGATAAATTTTTTTTTTTTTTTTTTTTGGTACCATATGGTAAGTGCATCTTATGGTCTGGTGCGTCTTATGGAGCGAAAAATACGGTAGGTTTTTAAAGTATCATGTTCTGATGAAAGCATTACCAAAAAAGGGGGAATTTGGAAGTGTGTGTAAGCCCCTTTATTTCAATGGGATTTAAGTATATTTAACACCATGATCCTAAATACTTTGTTTGAAAATAAGGTACACACCAATGCCAGTGGCCTTTATGAGTGAAGTGTTTAGTATGAAGACTTTAAGTTGCTCTGGAGTGCACCATTAATTGGAACAAATAGTTTCCATGAAATCAATAGGACAGGGTCAAGTAATGCATGTAGGAGAGGAGCATATACAGTAACTACTTTAGCGATCACCAATAAATACATATATTACTGCTGAAAGTCTACACTGCAAGACACCATCAAGCAGCAGGGTATACTAAAGATAAAAGCAGAAGAATTACATAAAGCTCATCTACAAAAGAAAAATAAAGTAAATTGTGTAGGAAATTAAATTGCTTGCGATTGCAGGCCACAAAAGTAAAGCTGAAAGGTTCACATGCATGATTAACTTTCTCAGTAGGACAAATTCTACCCAAAGAATCACATGTTGGCAAGAAATGCACCAGGCTTTGCCCCCATGCAATGGAAAAGAAAAGGATTTTGTCAAATCTGTACTTGGTAGAGAGCACCCTTCATTTTCATTTTAAACATCCTTTCTTCTTGCAAGACAGGATAATTCTGTTTTTAATATACCAAATAAATTAAACATAAAAGCTGATTGAAATAGGTGTCCTACCAAGTTAACATAATCTATGCTGTTATATATGTTATATATGTCATATGAATTAGTCAAAGTGTTTCACATCTATATTTTAAATTCTTAAACATTGGTTATATTTTGACAGTTCCAGTTAGAATTGATTCCAGGACACAGCTGAAATTATACTACATCAAGGAACAGTTGCAGTAGCAGTAGTAATTATTATTATAGTATTATTTGAAGGTAAAGGGGACATAAATTACTTGTTGCTAGGAAGGCAGTCTAATAAATTTGCACACCTGTTTTTATTACATCTAAACATTAATCTGAGGAGTAAGTGTATTGGGGACTTTTTCACCATCCTCTGAACGTAGTACTGCCAGAGAAAGGACTATGGGTCTATGAAGATCTCAGTAACAAAGGAAGCCCATTATTTTCTATGGGACTAGGATGATCATGAACAAAGGGAGATTCTTTCAAAATAAGGCACATTTCTTAAAATAAGAGGCATCTAGAAATCCTTGTAAATGTGTCCCTCCATATTAGCAGGAATATTCCTCATAAAGGATTGAGTTCAACTTTCAACCACCATGTATATAGCTAGATAATCATCCGTTTTTATGTAGATAAAATTACAGTTTATTCTTATATAGACAATTGTTTATTCTTATATAGACAATTGTTTTGAGAATTAGTAGAAATAAGATTTAGAGGGGTAGCCATGCTAGGCTGCTGCAGCAAAAACAACAAAGGATCTTGCTTTCTTTGTTGCATCTTGAAGACTTCAATTTCTTATGGCGTAAGTTTTTGTAGACACTGTCCAGTAGTTCATCAGATGCATGTAAGCATCTACCAAAAATAAATAGAGCATCCACGAAAGCAATGCCATTTGCTAGTTTTTGAGATGCCACAAAACTCTTTACTGGTTTTGGAAATATGATGTTTTGTCTGCATACTGTATAATATAATTAATTGGCATTACTTTCTCTCTCTCACACACACACACACACACACACACAGAGTGTTAATAAAAAAATCCTCTTTTTATCCTTTGTCTTCATAACAAACATACAGTTTGTATTTGACAAAGGGTTCTTAATTTATACATGCTTCCCTAATTTGGTAGATGCCTGCTTAGAATTACTACTCATAACATGTAAATACAAGTCACTTTAGAGTCTACTAAAGAACTTATTTTTCTAAATGAATCACATAGACAAACATTTATTTTACAATACTACATTTTACCACATTAACATTTCTCTCGAGGTCCAACATGACATTATGGTTACACAAAAACCTCTGGCTACAAAAACTATGCTCTTAGATCAACAATCATTTACTGATAGCAAATGAACAGAGAAATGCAGTCCAAAGCAGAGGAATGTAACAAGAACAAAGACTGTTCTTCCACCAAGACATGAGCTTGTTCTTGCCCCACTTGAAGTTTCAATTCATTTAGGTAAATATCTTGCTGGTTCTACTATTGAAATGAAACGAGTTAATTGGCGCTGGCGGCAAACCCCTGAAAAATACCAATGCCACTTATTTCAAGGAGCATGGCCTCTTTTAAAGGATTGTCCAACGATATATCATAGTGTCCCAGCACACAAAACACAAAGGCAATTAGCATGGCTAATAGCAAGGGATTAAGTTACAGGAACCCAGATTCCACCTGGACATCAGGAAAAATTTCCTGACTGTTAGAGCAATAAGCCAATGGAACCAACTACCTAGGGAGGTTGTGGGCTCTCCCACTCTGGAGGCATTCAAGGTGCAGCTGGACAGACATCTGCCAGGGATGGTTTGACCTGGATTCCTGCATTGAGCAGGGGGTTGGACTCGATGGCCTTATAGGCCCCTTCCAACTCTACATTTCTATGATTCTAGGATTCTGGGAGCTGTAGTCCAGCAATATCTGGGGATCCAAGGTTGGAGAGCCCTGCCCTAAAAGCATCCGGATGCAGCCACTGCCTTCTCTTGCTTGCATACTCCCACCGCCCCACAAAGCAACAAAACTGAGAAGAGGTGCGGCCAGGAATGGGGGTGGGGGTCCAGGGAGCTTCCTAGCTGGGGGGGGGGGGGGTTGGTATCTCCCCCAGCTCGTTTCCAGCCTCTGCTGAGATCAGGGCAAGGGAGGCCAGATTGCAATTCACAGTTTAATCACGCTTCTCACCAGTTGCCTTCAAAAATTAGCGGCCGCATTAAGCACAGCAAGGGTTAAAGCAAGGGGTCGTCTGACCTTCACTTCTGAGCAAACACACTCAGTCCCTCCTTTAAAAACAGACAGCCATATTCCGCGAGCCTAAGAGAAGCGTCTCGTCCCGTCCCCCACCCACTATGAAAAAATACAACCACCCCTCAGACCTTCACAGCTTATCTCGGTGGGTTTTTCTCTCCGTTTTCCTCTGTGTATGCGCGTGCGGAAGGGAAGGGAGGGGATAAACTCTTCGAACAGTTGTTTTTATAACTTTAAGAGCATTGGGGGGGGGGAGCTTTTCAGCGAGTGCCAGTTGCCAGAAGTAAAGGAGTCCTTCCATTCCCCCCCCCCCCACAAGAGAGGCGTCGGATCGTTGCAGGGCGCGCGGCTGATTCCACGCCACAGCAGCGCCCTCCAAAACGCACGCACGCACGCACGGCCAGCGCTTCGCCGACCGAACTTCGCTAGCCTCCCAAGCGCCTGCTGGGGCTGCACAGCCTTTCCGCTCTGAGCGACGGCTCTGGCAGCTCCAGGTGCCCCCTCTGTGTCTCGCCGCCGCCGCCGCCGCCCCTTTCACTCGCTCAGGCGCGACTCCCATTCCCAGGGTCCTACTCACCAGGAGGCCGACGAGGAGCCGGAGGCACGCCGCGCTGCCCAGGCTACCCCCGGGCCTGGCTCGTGCTAGCGGGGCCATGTTTCAACGGGTTGAGGGGGTGGTAGGTAAAGAGGGGCTTGGCGGGAACGGCGGCTAGCCGGACTCGAGCGGGTGCCGCGTGCGTGCGGCGAGCTTCTGGCGGCGGCGGCGACCAGGTGTGGCGGAGCTTCCCTGCCCGGCTCGGCAGCTACAAGGGTGGCGGCGCTAGTGGATCAACAGGAGGAGGCGACTTCGTTTTCTCGCTCTCTCTCTCTTTTTTTTCTCCCTAACTCAGGTTCCGGGTGTCTCCTCCCGTTCACAGGAGGATTTGGCTCCCAGCATGGGCGGGGCAATACGAAGGGAGGAGAACTTGCAGCGGCGGCGGCGCTTCTGAGCGAACACTTTTAATTAGGAGTGGGGTTTTTTTTTTCTTTCTCTCCATGCTTGCTTTCTTTATACTCGGCCGAGGCGTGGAGCAGGAAATACCTTCGGCCCCGCCCCTGCCCCTGCCCCTGCGCTGGGTAGAGCAGAGATGCGCTCCTGGGAGTACACGCCCTTCCCAGCTGCCTCACCACTGACTGGGCGGGCGGGGGGCAGCAGCAAGCGCGAGCGAAGTTCACACGGGCAGGGCGAAGGTGGGCGGTGACCCGCGCCAGGCAAGGCTGCCTCGTCGTAATTACCTCAGCCCTAAATTCAGGTTGCCTTTGACGTCCAGGGCTGACTCTTCAGGTAAGCCCCGGCTCCTTTCGACAACGTCAATGTGACACCAGCAGACCCCTCCCACCGAGGGAGCCTCTTCACCGACTGGCTGCCACCCCGCGCCCGAGCAGTTTAGTTTGGGGTTGTTAAGGGCGCAATCCTATGCGTCTTTAGGCAGAAAAGAGTCCTACAACTCCCATGCTGGCTAGGGCACGCTGGGAGTTGTAAGACTTTTTTTCTCTCTGTCGGAACATACATAAGATTGCACCCTAAATTGTTCTTTTTCTCTGCTCCTCCAACTGTACCTCTTTCTTCGTTAGGTGCACTGTTAAGTGTGCACTGTATCTAATACAACTGAATTATCAATAATAATATTTATAACCGAGCAGTAACTCCAAACAGGCTTATCGGTGATATTTATAACTCAGCAGTAACACTAATTACATAAAGGATTATCAATAATAATACAATATGTTCCTGATTGGTTTGGGTTCCGTTTATAACTGGTACAGAAGCATCCTCTCGTTAATGACTAAAACTGGCATTTTATGCCGAAACATTTCACATTTAAAAATCTGTCTATTTTTTTTTTTTTAATCCTTTAAAATTTCTAAACTGAATGTGCAATTGCTGGTTGTTTATTGTGGTTTGGAATAATATTTTTAACTCTGCAGTAAAAAAAATAATTCTAAGCAAGCTTGCTATGGAAATTAAATTATATAAATTAAACGCCCCTTTTTTCCAATACAAACTGTGTTCTTCATTGAAACGTGGGGGGGGGAGTTTACATTTTGGGCAGATCATTCCTATGGCCCCTAGACAGTATCTAGAGGGCCGTAGGATCGGTCGTATTCCCAGCTCTGAGGTCAGAAAACAGCTGCAACCTCGGAGCTGGGGATCTACACTCGGAGCACCATCCTCCCCTCATAGCCGGTGTAGAAAGAACTGTGCTGGCCGCTTCTCCAAGGTGGTAAGAGTGACCTCGGAGGAGAACTGCGCCACCAAGATATGGCGTATCCTGGTGGCACCTCAGCCTCCTTCCCTCCCCCTCCAAAGCGCCCCAGTTAGCCAGAATCAGCCGTCTAGCTGCTTTGCAGAGCTGGAGGAGCACAGAGGCGACCTTCGCCTCCACACCCCTCCCACTCTGCATAGGATGCACGTGATCCTCTTGAGTCCAGTCTCCTTGGATTGTGCCCTAATTGATCCTAAAATTTTAGTTTTCCAAAGGAAGGGGTGGGGGGAAATCAACAACATACTAGACAGCCAACTTAGACCAACATTTCCTCATATCAACAAAAAAAAGTTTAATAAAGCTGCAATCCTATGCATGTTTAGACATATAAAACATGCATAGGATTGCGCCCTAAATAATGTTTGGTGTCTGCAAAGGAGTACCTACTGTATTTGGTAGTCCTGATGCTGGCATAATGCTGCCTGGTTTATTTGGAGACTGTAATTCTGAACATTTTAGTCATTGGGAAGTATCACTGTATTGTGGCAGTAATGAATCTACACATGCTTATGACCTTGAAATTCAAGAGCATGCATTATGGATTGTATGGAAGTGTATGTTTTGCACATACACAAAATCTGAAAACTTTCTTTAGTAAAGGGTTTCCTCTAAAGGGTGTGTACAAACCTCAAGATTTGGTTCAGACCCCGATTCAGTGATTAGGAAAACAGCCTGCTTCGGCTTGGCCTGCTTTGTGGGCTGCCCACTTCAACTTGGGGACTGAAGCCAAGGTGAGATTCAGAAATCCAGAGCTTCTTTCCTCCCATTGACTAGCATGAGAAATGCATAGATGGCTATAACTTCTTGGCTGGATGACAGAATGGGAAGATGTTTGCAGGCATACTAGACTCTTATGAGGGATGAAGCCTGCCAGATTTCACACTAAAAAGTGCAGGGGTGGTTTGGGGATTTTTTTGTTTGTTTGGGTTTTGGTTTTTTGGTAATAAACACCTTTAAATTTCAATTTTTCAAAGAAGAGAACTGCTGATAACTTTTTTATTTCTCCACAGAATACTTAGAAGTTTCCAGGTATAGCTGCCCCTTATGAGAGGATCAAGCTTGCCCAGTTTCAGATAAACAGACACAAGGGATTTTGTGCAAGAGCAGCCTTTACATTTTTGCGACATGCTTATCCCCTTATGTTCTTTGAGGGCAGTTGGTATGAAACTGACATACAGTAATACCTTGGATTGCAAGTAACTTGGTTTGAGAGCATTTTGCAAGACAAGCAAATTTTTAAATATTTATTTTAAAAAATTTGACTTGATATACCAGCGACGTCTTGCAATACAAGTACTGTAGTACGGCTTAAATTTAAAATCTTTGTACAAATTTTTTGGGGGGAATTTCTTTTTGATATACAAGTGTTTTGGATTACAAGCACATTTCCGGAACGAATTATGCTCTCAATCCAAGACATGACTGTACAGTATAGAGGTGCCCTAAGCTAAGAAACTTGCAAAATTTCAGAAGGATAGGTGCAACTTTTTTTGTAGAAGGGGTTCCCTCCATGGGTTTTTTGGCAATTTGTATGAAAATGGCATGTCATGGAGGTGTTCTTTGGGTGAAAACCTGCAGAATTTCAGAAGGATAGGTGCAGGGGTTAGGGAGTGATGATGAATGAAAAACAGTTTAATACTTGTTTGTGTTCTGCTCAGTTAGCACCAAAGTCACAGAAAGCACAATAGGACTGGGGTGGATAATCAATGTAAGGCATGCAGTGGCAGAGGCAGAAGGACTTGAACACCCAGCATTTTCCAAGCAAGCATCCAGTGCTACATCCTCCCAGGTCCTACAGGTACTCAGTCAAACTTCTTTTAGTGTTCCTGCTTCTGCAAGGGAGAACTAGCAAAGAGCACTGAACACTGGATCAGTCCTACCATATATGACTTCTCCAAAACACTGGTAAAATGTGCTGTATGATTAGAAGGTGGTCATCCCTCCTCCACCTTCCCAGTGTATCCCCCATTGATGAGGAACAAGATGGGGGAGAACAGGGTTTAGCTAATCATCATGAGAAGAGGTGATTGAACAGCATGAGTGGAGGAGTGAGTTCTGAAAGCATCATAGAACAAAGAGGTAGCCAGCTTTTTATTCCTGGAGAGCCCAGTGCCTTTGAAAGACGCATAACAGAAAAATGGGTAACAGCTGCAGCTTTCCCATTTACCACATCTTCATGCAGGCTGTTGCTGTATCTTTTACGTTTTTGTCTGTCGTGCATTCTAGAATGGCATGTGATGTCTGCAAGAACAAAAAAAAAATGGCAACCACACAGTGGAGAGCTGGTCTGTGGACCACCACCACCCCTATGATGAAACACATAGGAGTCCCCTTGTTGAGTGGTAACTGCCCTATCTTGGGTTGATGCTTCTATCAAGGAGGACATTGGGGTGAAATTAAGGCAATCATATAACCATGTATAACATTAGCCAGTGTGGCATAGTGGTGAGAGTGTTGGACTGGGACTCAGGAGATCCAGGTTCTAGTCCCCGCTCAGCCATGAAACTCACTGGATGACTTTGGGCCAGTCACTGACTCTCAGCCTAACCTACCTCACAGGGTTGTTGTGAGGATAAAATGGAGAGGAGGAGGAGGAAGATTATGTAAGCCGCCTTGAGTTCCTTGCAGGAAAAAAGGTGGGGTATAAATATAACAAATAAATAAATAAATAATGATATGTGTGTCTTTATGGAAGGTGATGCAATCCAAGCAAAGGACCAAGAAGTTATGCAATATGCTTTATTCGTTTTCTATGATTTTTCTTAAATCTGTTATATGCTAGCCCAATAAACCATCTTATATTTAGCTACAAATTACAATTATGTTACAATACACTCAGGAGCAGTATGTCAAATCACTTTCAATGCCACTCGATGCTGTCTATGGTTTTATAAGAAAGCCAAGGATTATGGAGTGAAAGGGAAATATTAGCTTTGTGATATATGATGAAACAGGTGGACAGGTATGTTTTCAGGCTGGCCTCGTACAGTTCAAGGTTTTAAAGCCTGATATACTGCATTCATTCTGGTGCTGTTGCGGTGCTACTGGTTGATAAGGGTTTGGTGGTAAGGGAATGCACTGTCTAGCAAAAGCTCTTTGTCTACAGCAGGGTTGGGCGACTTTTGACCCTCCAGATGTTGCTGGATTGCAACTCCCATCAGCCCTAGGCAGCATAGCCAATGGTAAGCGATGATGGTAGTTGCAGTCCAACAACATCTGGAGGGCCACAAGTTGCCCAACCCTGGTGTACACAGAGTGGCAAAAGGCCATCAGCATATCTTGGCTTGTATGGGGATGGGCATCTCGGAAGCATGAAGAGAGGCCCTGAAGAACATAATCCATAACGGTGGAATTGGAACAAGATATCACTAAGTGAGCAGAAATGACTTAAGATGTGGCTTGAGATCTTAATATAATCATCGTCATATGACATGTTGCCGAACTTTGAGAACTCATTGATTCATACATTGTTTTGCTGAACTTACTATATTGTTTTGCTGACACTGTGACACTGCTGGATTGGTTTGCTGCTGACGCCACTGCATGGTTTGGATGACCAGTATTACAGGATAGCATTATTAGTGACTTGTGTCGGTGTACTGACTTTGATGAAATTCTTTATTTATTTACATAGAAATTGATATCCTGCCCTTCAAGTGCAGATGCACTACTCAGAGCTGCTCACAGCAATTTAAAACCACAATACAATAAACAATATAAAAACACACTCAAAAAAAAAAAATGCATAGAAAAAACAACCTCAAAATAAAACAAACTCTTAGCAGGCAAAATACTGCCGGAATAGAAATATCGGCACCAAATGGTAAAAGACAGCCAAAGCAGGCCAACCCGCACTTCCCAGGACAAGGTGTTCCACAATATTGGTGCAGCCACAGAAGGCCCTATAAAGAGGATAGCTAGTCAAAGGACACCTCTAAAAGAACTATCTAATACAGCTAGCTGATTAAGACAAAGTGACGCTAAGAGTGCAATCCTATATATGTCTACTCTAAAAAATCCTATTGAGCTCAATAGGATGTGCTCCCACATAAGTGACTATAGGATTGTAGCCTAAGGCATTTAATGAAGAATCGGGTCATTTGATTCCAGAACAGTCTGCCTCTTCCACCAGTGAAGCCCTAGGCTGACTGGGAAAAGTCCAAGTTTCAGTTCCACCTAAAGACTTAAGAAACTGACCTGGCCATCCCCCTTTACTGAAGGTGTTAATTGTCAGTCAGGCGATCACTCGTGACTGAGTAAGATTGTCTTCCAGGGTAAAAAAAAAATTTTATTTATTTTTTTTTACAAAAATGAGATTTTAAAAGGAGGAAAATTCTAAAGAAAATTGTGTAGACTCTAGCGATGGGTCCGTAAGTGACTGTGGAGGCCAATTCTAGATCCACACAGCTTCCCACAGTGAGGACACAGGTTACCAGATGGAAGATGGTCCTGTAAAGGATTCATTTGACGTGCTTTTCGCTTAGCACGTTTCTCCCTTTCACCTTGCACTCGGGCTTCTTCAAAGTCCATAGAACCTTTGTGAAAGGCCAACCTCCAGTTAGATCGTTCATGGGCTTCCCAGTTTTTGATGTTTATATTGCATTTTTTTAGATTAGCCTTAAGAACATCTTTAAACCTCTTATATTGACCACCAATATTCCGCTTTCCATCCTTGAGTTGGGAATAAAGTAACTGCTTTGGGGGACAGCAGTCAGGCATTCGAACAACATGACCGGTCCACTGAAGTTGGCGTTGAAGGATCATTTTTTCAATGCTAGTAGTCTTTGCTTCTTCCAGTACACTGACATTTGTTCGCCTATTTTCCCAAGTAATTCGCAGGATTTTCCGGAGGCAACGTTGATGAAATCTTTCAAGGAATTGGAGGTGATGTTTATAGATAGTCCATGTTTCGCAGGCATACAATAAAGTTGGTAATACAATGGCTTCATAAACCAGTGTTTTGGTCTTCTTACAAATATCCCGATCCTCGAACACTCTATGTTTCATTCGAGAAAACGCGGCACTTGCGGAGCTCAGACGATGCTGGATTTCACTGTCGATGTTCACTGTAACAGAAAGATAGCTGCCAAGATAGAGAAAATGATCGACATTTTCCAGTATTGTCCCGCCAAGCTGGATAGATGGCATCACCAAAGGGTTAGCTTGCACTTGCTGATGAAGCACTTTGGTTTTTTTGATGCTAAGTGTACCCATGAGCAGAGAGCCATCATTGTTTAGTAATAATCTGTTGTGTTTGAAATATGCTACTGATCTGCTGTTTAATAAAACTGAATTGTATCTTTCTTGCTTTTATGGTCTAGATTCCTGTTCCTGATTACAGGCTGAAACACATCAGCATTCACAGTGACCATGGGGACAGTGTGATGTAGCTGACTGCAACATGTCTTGATATGTGATCTATATTCCCTTACTTGGCCTTATATATGTTTGGTTCTGTGCAATGATAGGCTCCTGAGTTACTTGGTATCTTATCCTCTGATGGAGCTTGGCCTGGGAGAGGCAGTCATCTTGGGCTCTCCATTGAACTCCTATGTGTGTATATTTAAATTAGGACAACTATTTTGCTGTTGAAACTTTATGCTGGTGCAGGAGGAGGGCCCAACTACGCTGGCCCCTTCTCCATACCTCTCTCACTGTACCAGGCTCCACTCATCCCCCCCCCCCCCCAACCCTTGCTAGTGCAATTGTGATGGCACTGTGATGTAAGCTGCCTTGAGTTCCTTGTAGGAAAAAAGGCGGGGTATAAATGTAATAAATAAATAAAAAAATAGCATTTAGCATGACCTTTAAATTATGATATCACAACAACATTGCAAAGATATAGGTTCACAACAGTGTTCTAATGTGGAATTATGTGGCATAAAAGGTTTCGTATCAATCCTGTCCATGTCTTATCAGGTGCAACTCAACGATAGGGTTGCATTGTAAAAGTGGCTATTGTAATTGGTTAACAAAATGGCTTTGTTCTATGCACAATAGATCTCAAGAAATCATCCTAAGTAGAGGAACTTCAAAAATAAAATGTGCATCATTTAAATAGATCTTTTAGTAAAATTGGGGGGAAATTCACAAAGGAATTGTTGAAATCAGATTTTGTTTCTCTAGTTTATGCCTATCTTGTGGAAGTTGTATTCATCACAGAATGCATTATTACGATATGGTCACTATTGCAAACCAGTCAGATCTCTTAACTAATTATGCCAGTATACCGTATTTTTCTGTGTATAAGACAATACTTTTTCCTAAAATCGTTAGACGAAAAATTGAGGGTCGTCTTATACACGGAAGTATGGTATGCCGAGGAGAGAACCCGTGGTTGCGAAACTGCCTATTTTCTTTTCTTTTTATCCAGGTAGCTGCCCTCAAAGGCGTACCGTAGATCTGCCGCTCCAGGTTGGCCAGTGTCTCCTGTGGGGGAAGGGGAGGAGGGGTGGTTTAACTGGTGGCGGGGCACGGGCCGGCCGCCCGGAGCCCTGCAGGTTGGGCGGCGGTCCTGTGTGGTGCGGACCGCCGCAGAGGCTGTGCGCGTGCTTGGGGGCATCGAGGGCAGCTGCGCAGGCCGCCCACGGGAGCCTAGGCCTCGCCCGCCCCCGCCCGGCCTCTCACTGACAGCTCCTGCTTGCGCTCGACCAGCTCAATGAGCTCGCGGCGCGTGTCGGGGATCTGCGGCGGGACGCCAGCCTTGGTGGCCGCCCTGTGAAGCGCCGCCATCCCCGCCCCACGGCGCAGAGAGCAGAGGGCCTTGAGCAGGAGCGAGCGCTGTGCTGCCATGAGGGGGCAGGTGCGGGGAGAAACCAGCGAGGCTGAGCAGTGCCTGCGAGGGGAGCAGCTCGGGCGTGCCCGCCGCCCGGCCCAGTCCTGCCGCACGCCGCAGCCCAGGCACCGGCAGCCGTGCGGATCCGGACCAACAGACTGGCCCAAGCAGCCCTCTGGGATACCAAACATGGGCTGAATTGCCCGTTCACAAACACCCCACCCAAAATATTGATTTCTGAATTTTGGGTTAGAAAAGTGGGGGTCGTCTTATACATGGGGGTGTCTTATACACGGAAAAATACGGTAGTGGCTTTCCTAAATGGAAATGGGGAAATTGTACTACATTTCATCTCAGGTAACCTGCAAAGCCTCTGCTCCAATCCAGGTGCATCTGACCTGGGTTGCAAATTGATATGGAGAACGTGAATGGGTTGGAAAATGGAAACTGTGGCCTCCAGCTGACCTCTTTTTCTTTATAGATTGCCTTTCTATATGTTACTGAGTTCATTGCAACTTGCCATCTTGGTGGGGCTTGCCATCTTGTGAATGTTTGATGTCGGGCTCATCACTACCACCTGACCCAGCTTACCTTTCAGAAGTTCAGGATCTTTACATGCACCTAAGTTTTCACATGATCAGATACTAGGCAGGAATTCCTCTGTGCCTCCTCCCAGTCAATTTATTTGGTGATGTCATGTAGCTATCACATTAACATTGAAATTTCAGTTAATGGGGACCTGGTTGAATGAATGGAGCTCCACAAACTCTGTTTGGATTTCCATGAAGTGTATGCAGATGTAACTACAAGGCACTTCTCAGTAGAGTAATGCTCCATAACTGAATATAGCAGCTTTAATTCCAGTTCCATTTTCACCATTGTAGTAACACAGAGGAATGACGTTATTAAATACCATAAAAGATCTATACAAGTTGGCCATTATGCTCTTCCATTCATCGTCCCTACTGTCTAAGATGCTATGCATGCAATTGCTATGCAATTAAAGAGCACTGGAAGAAATAATTTAGTGTGGTTATATGAGACTCCCAATGGCAATGTGCCTGCAAAGAAGTCCCAGGCCATACATAGGCTATAGCATCTAAAGAGATTGTCAAAAATGTATAGAAATATGTTTTGAGTTATGGTGAGATAAGACACTGCACAATGTTCGTTTTCACAGATATGGTGGGATTGTACCCTGGTAAGAAATTATTGGAAACAAATATTGTTGCATACCAAAAAGATTATAGGATATGAAATACTACTTGGCCCTCATAATTTCGTTGGGGTGTTTGCAAGGATTTGTAAAGAAAGGATATAGAATTTATGCAGCAAGTTAATATCAGCCCATATATTGTTAGCAAAGATTGAATGTACTCATCAGCTCCCATGTATTGAGACTTGGGAATGGAAAGTATGGAGTATAATGTTAATGAATAAATTAACATCTCATAAAAGATTCAGTGAAGGGAGAGAATACAGACAACAAATACCATTTTTAAAGGAATGGGCTTTATTTTATTCAATACTAGAATCAGGCTAGAGGTAGACCAATAGAAATAATTCCTCAAAACAATGGAAGTGTCCCCTTTTTACTTTAGAAAGTGTGATACTTCTGATGGAGTTAATTCTCTCTATATAAAATTAAAAATGTATGCAATTTGGCCATTATCACCCAATAATTGATCAGAGTAAGTCTTTCTCACTGAAAACACTTAAACTAAAGTTTCCATCCATTTCATACCTGTAAATGTCAAAACCTTAGGACTAGGTGTTTTCGGAGTGCAGTATTTATTCCAATGGCCTTCCAGAGCACATGTTAACTGGTCGTCATACTTCAAAAACATATTATTCACCTCAAATGAATATTTTGCAATGCACAAATTGCATTTTCTTTGTATTCTTTCTTCCTAACATTTAAACAAATTATGTTTGCCATTCTCAGCCCTGGTATTTGCTGTGAGGTCACGGCAGGTTTATCACCTTTATTGTATGGTATTGTATTTTTAGGTCTGGCTATTTTTTAAATGTTCTTTCTCCTCTGGGAAATTTTGTTGAAAGATGTCTTTTTATTTAGGACATGTATCCAGAGTCATTCAAAATGAATAATGCATAAACAATACATAAATACATATGATCCTACCTAAGAAACTAATAACACTTTTATTTGTCCCTTTACTGATTGTTATCCCATCAAAGTGAATGACACAACACATAGCTTGCCTTTCATTATAGGAATAATTACACATAATAATCTAAATCCTTCAGTCTTTATTTATACCATTGGCCTTTTGGCTGAGTAAGACCATGGAAGTTCACATAGTGATTTAATAGCACGTACTTTGTCTTGTCATTTACAAGGACGTTTACATTCCAGTCATATATAGGAACAGTTGCAATAGAAGGGGTTGTGCCAATGTACTTGCAATAGAAGGGGTTGCGCAGCATAGTCCATGAGTGGCAGTTCTGTTATGCTATCATTTTCAATCTCATTAAATACCAGCCAACTGTCTATTATTAAGGCTGGTGTGGTGTGGTGTGGTGTGGTGTGGAGGAGACACCTTATGAGTATGAGTAGTGTCTTCTGAGTGCACCATTGGGCGTGAGCGCAATGTCATAACTGTGGGGCAGCCAGCCAGGGGCAAAGGCAGCCACTGCAAGTGAGTTGCTCCAACTACTGCAGCAATCATTGTTCCTCATTCTAAACAATTATTTACTGGTACATCAGGTAGAGGGGAGGACCCAAAGAATCATGACGCTGGTTATGTGAGCCCAAGGGGTCTTTAGACTTGTTTTTCCTCAGAGAGCAGCCACTCATTCCATATGGCATATGGCAAATTGCTTTTGAAGCTGAGGGGAGTTTCACAGGCAATTTATGATATCACATAGGAGTCGGCTGTTGAAAAACATTTCACTGGGCTAGCTCAAGCTCTTTGGTGAACCAAAGCATCTCTTTGAATCTTTTTGAGAAAATCTGAGAGTTTTTGACTCCTTTTGAAATTCTCATTTCATAGATTTCATAGATTATAGAGTTGGAAGGAGCCTACAAGGCTATCGAGTCCAACCCCCTGCTCAATGCAGGAAACTAGAGGAGGGGTCTCCCATCCAAGTAATAACCAGGCTTGACCCTGCTTAGCTTTCCACACTCAGACAAGCTGAGCCAGCGTAAGCCACAGGCCTGTATTATAAAAGCTGTTTTCATTCACAGTAGCTTAATAGAATAATACAGCAATACCTTGGATTGCAAGTAACTTGGTTTGAGAGCATTTTGCAAGACAAGCAAATTTTTAAATATTTATTTTAAAAAATTTGACTTGATATACAAGCGACGTCTTGCAATACAAGTACTGTAGTACGGCTTAAATTAAAAATCTCTGTACACATTTGGGGGGGGGATTTCATAGAATCATAGAAAAGTAGAGTTGGAAGGGGCCTACAAGGCCATCGAGTCCAACCCACTGCTCAATGCAGGAATCCAGGTCAAAGCATCTCTGACAGATGTCTGTCCAGCTGCACCTTGAATGCCTCCAGAGTGGGAGAGCCCACCACCTCCCTAGGTAGTTGATTCCATTGTCTTATTGCTCTGACAGTCAGGAAATTTTTCCTGATGTTTAGGTGGAATTTAGATTCCTGTAACTTGAGCCCATTATTCCGTGTCCTGCAAACTGGGATGATCGAGAAGAGATCCTGGCCCTCCTCTGTGTGACATCCCTTCAAATACTGGAAGAGTGCGATCATATCTCCCCTCAGTCTCCTCTTCTGAAGGCTAAACATGCCCAGTTCTTTCAGTCTCTCCTCATAGGGCCTTGTTTCTAGTCCCTTTATCATCCTTGTTGCCCTCCTCTGAACCCTCTCCAGTTTGTCTATGTCCTTCTTAAAGTGAGGTGCCCAGAACTGGACGCAGTACTCAAGATGAGGCCTAACCAGTGCCGAGTAAAGGGGAATTATCACTTCCCGCGATTTGGAAGCCTTACTTCTATTAATACAGCCCAAAATTGCATTTGCCTTCTTTGCAGCCACATCGCATTGCTGGCTCATATTCAGTTTGTGATCTACCACAATTCCAAGATCCTTCTTACTTGTAGTATTGTTGAGCCAAGTGTCCCCCATTCTGTAACTCTGCATTTGGTTTCCTCTCCCTAGGTGCAGCACTTGGCATTATCCCTATTAAATTTCATTCTGTTTTTTTTCGGCCCAGCGCTCCAGCCTATCGAGGTCACTTTGAATTTTGTTTCTGTCTTCCAGAGTATTAGCTGTTCCACCCAACTTTGTGTCATCTGCAAATTTGATAAGCTTTCCCTGTACCTCCTGATCCAAGTCATTAATAAAAATGTTGAAGAGCACCGGGCCCAGGACCGAGCCCTGTGGTACCCCACTTGTTACCTCTCCCCAGTTTGAGAAGGAACCATTGATAAGCACTCTTTGAGTCCGATTCTGTAGCCAATTGTGGATCCACCTGATAGTTGTTCCATCTAGCCCACTCTTAGCTATCAGGATATCATGAGGCACTTTGTCGAAAGCTTTGCTGAAGTCCAGATATATAATGTCCACAGCATTCCCACAGTCCACAAGGGAGGTTACCCGATCAAAAAATGAGATCAGATTAGTCTGACAGGATTTGTTCTTGACAAATCCATGCTGGCTTCTAGTAATCACTGCATTGTTTTCAAGGTGCTTGCAGACTGATTCTTTATAATCTGCTCCAAAATCTTCCCGGGGATTGATGTCAGACTGACTGGACTATAGTTCCCAGGTTCCTCCTTCTTGCCCTTTTGAAGATGGGAACAACATTTGCCCTCCTCCAGTCGTCTGGCACTTCACCTGTCCTCCATGATTTCTCAAAGATAATAGACAGTGGTTCTGAGAGTTCTTCTGCCAGTTCCTTTATTACTCTAGGATGCAGCTCGTCAGGCCCTGGAGATTTAAACTCGTTCAGAGTAATCAGGTGTTCCTTGATCATTTGCCTATCAATCTCAAGCTGCAATCCTGCCCCTTCAGTCTGCACTTCAGGTTTGCCAGGGGAGTCATAGACCCTCTTTGGGGAGAAGACTGAGCCGAAGTAGGAATTGAACACTTCTGCCTTTTCTTTGTCTTCTGTTATCAATTTGCCATCCTCATTGCGTAGTTGAACCACCAGTTCTTTCTTCTGTCTTTTACTGTGCATGTATATGAAGAAAGCTTTTTTGTTGCTTTTAGCATTCCTTGCTAACCTTAGCTCATTCTCAGCTTTAGCCTTCCTGACACTATTCCTGCAGTTCTGTGCTACCTGCCTGTACTCTTCCCTTGTAGCCTGGCCTTCCTTCTACTTCCTATACGTGTCCTTTTTTGTTTTCAGGTCATCTTTGAGTTTATTGTGAAGCCACATTGGCTTCTTCTGTTGCCCTCTGCATTTTTTCCTTGTGGGAATTGTTTGCAATTGTACCTTTAAAATTTCCTTTTAAAAAACTTCGTTTTGATATGAGTGTTTTGATTACAAGCACGTTTCCGGAACGAATTATGCTCTCAATCCAAGGCATGACTGTATACCCTATTGTATTTGAACATGTACTTGTTCTTATATTATGAGTTACAATAAGCGACCTTACAATATTTGGATGTATTATTCTTCAAGTAGCTGGGTTTTATACATTGTTGCATATTCTGTGTAAACTCTGGCCAGTGCTTGAAAAGTTACTCACTTCACTTGTAAATCACTTCCATAACTGCACTCCTAAAACAAGAATATCTCTCTCAAGGGACAAGGTTATTTGTGTTATAGTCCACACATTTATAATGATGGAAGAGACTAAAAGTCTATAAATGCAACCTCCGCTGCAAGGCATGACCAACCAAGGCCAGCCCTCCCATTAGGCGGAATGAGGTGGCTGCCTGTGGTAGCAGATGCTGAGGGACATCGGCAGTGAGATGTGCATCACACAGCCTGCCCTGTGCCATCTAAGTTAACCTGCCGCCCTCAGCTGTGGTGAAGGAGACTATCCCATTGCCAGTGCTGAAGTAAGATTCAACTGTCAGTCTAGTTGGTTTCTGAACATGGAATGATGGGGGGTGGGGGGGCGGGATATGCTGTCTTGTCCTTTGCCTCACGCAGCAAAATGTCTTGGACCAGCCTGGTGAGTCAACCAAGTTGGCACTTGCAATTAGTGTTGTGCCAAAACCCCTCCTGCCCTTTTGCAACCTCTTTGCTCCCTGCAGAAGAGACAGTCATTTTTCTGCCTCTGTTGCAACGATGTTGTGATTTTGGAGAAATTCACAGGATGCAGGGCTTCAGTGCCTGCCTTACTCTAAGAAGGTGGCTGAGGGGGTGGTGGTGTGTGTGCTCTTCATTTCCACATTTTTATCCTGCGCAGCCTCCCCGCCCCGGTTGCTTGAGCTTTCCTGAAAAGCCCCCTTGAGGACTTGACCAGGACTTCCTGCCTTGGGGCTTTCCGGTGCTGCTGCCTCATGAGTGCCTGAAAGCTGAAGGAGGCAATTTGGTTTAGTTTTGTGGTTGTTAAAAGTCCTTTTAACAACAACGCTTCACTCAGCTTCCAGGCACTCAGCAGGCAGCATTGTGAAATAAAGAGCGCGCACACCCACCACCACCACCACCACCACCCTTCAGCCAACTCCTTACAGTAAGGTAAGCCCTGCACCCTGAGAAATTTCTCTAAATTCTCACCCCTTGCCACAATTTTTGTGTGCAATTTCGTTTTGCCCCTCACCCAAATGATGAAAATAAATAGATCAAAAAATTGGCACAGTGCTACTTGCAACATACCATGATGGCTGAGGAAAAGGTATATAACAGGTAGTGGTAGTGGCTATAGTCGTGGCAAGAGCTCATGTGGTGTACATTCAAGCCAAAGGCCTTGAATGTGGGAAACCCAGATTCAAATCCCTGCTTGGACAAGAAGCACATTGGGTGGCCTTTGGTAAACCACTATCTTCCACCCTAATCTATCTTGCAAGGTTCTTATTAGGCTAAAAATACTGCTCTAAGCTCTTTTGACAAAGAGTAACATACAAATGTAACAAGAGGTGCTCATTATAATGACAGTTGGGAAAGATGGTAGTTTGTATGACTGTTGTGTTGATTGCTTGATGCAACAGGGACGCTTGGGTATCTATCTATCTGGAAGCCAAATGTATGTGAAAATGTGCTGAACTGGTAGATGGACTGACAGATTGGAGCCAGTTTGTGCATAACACATAACAGGAGATGGCTTTAGTTCAGATGGAGAAAAACTAGTGGATGCAGTCGAGCCCTAGTATGTGCTTATAGTCAGGTATATCTAGGGGTAGGAGGGCGGCAAAGAACATCTCACTAGCCTCTATCCAATGCTCTATTTGCTGCCCAGTGGAGCTTTTAGGGTTTTCTGGGGCCTATTATCTGCTGGCCCCATGGACATCCTAGACCCATCTGAGGCTACTGCAATATATTTGCTAGGTACTTCCAGGAAAAAAATCTCTTGCATCACCAGGACTTAGACTCCAATGTTATGGCAGTTGAATCAGGCAAGGTACCAGAGCACAGCCTGGTCAAGTTTTCTTGGATGAGTTTCAGTTGGTACAGCTCGAGGATGTTGACAAGGTGCTTGGACAGTTCGTGCAACCACATCCGTACTGGACCCTTGCCCCTCTTGGCTTATAAAACCAGCAGGGAGGGAATAGCCAGCTGGGCCAGGGAGGTGATCAATGCCTCCTTGTGAGAGGGAGTGGTCCCATGCCACTTGAAAGAAGCGGGTGGTGATGCCACTCCTGAAGATACCCCCTCTGGACCCAGAAGATCTTAACAAACTTTAAGCTGGTGGCAAATGTTCCTTTCCTGGGCAAGGTCCTTGAGAGGTGGTGGCCAACCAGCTCCAGGGGCTCTTGGATGAGACTGATTATCTGAATACATTTCAGTCAGGGTTCAGGTTGGGTTTAGGCATGGAAACAGCTTTGGGTTGCCTTTTAATGATGACCTATGTTGGGAGAGAGACAGGGGGGAGTGTGACCCTGTTGATATTCCTGATCTCTTAGTGGCTTTCGATACCATCAACCATAGTATCCTTCTGGGGTGACTGTCTGAGTTGGGAGTGGGGGTACACTGCATTGCAGTGGTTCTGCTCCTACTTGGGATGGCCAACTCTAGAAGATGGTGCTTTCAGGAATACTGCTTGGCCCCATGGACTCTCCAGTATGGGGTTCCCCAGGGGTCGGTCTTATCCACCATGCTATTTAACATCTACATGAAACCGCTGAGCGGGGTCATCTGGAGTTTTGGAGTGTGGTTGCCATCAGTACGCTGATGACACGCAGCTCTGTTTCTCCTTTTCAACTCCAGCCGGTGAGCCTGTGGATGTGCTAAAAAACCGGGTGCTGACTGTGACAATGGACTGGATGAGGGCTAACAAACTGAAGTTCAATCCAGACAAGACTGAGATGCTGTTAGTGGATGGTTCCTCTGACCAGATGGAGGGAGTTCAACCTGTTTTGGATGGGGTTGCAATTCCCCTTGAAGGAGCAGGTTCGTAGTTTGGGCATCCTCCTTGAGCCATCTTTGTCACTTGAGGCTTAAGTAGCCTTGGGCACGGAGTGCCTTCTACCAGCTCAGGCTGGTGGCTCATCTATGCTGCTATCTGGACAGGGATGGTCTGATT
This sequence comes from Shinisaurus crocodilurus, assembly GCA_021292165.1. Lineage (NCBI taxonomy): Eukaryota > Metazoa > Chordata > Lepidosauria > Squamata > Shinisauridae > Shinisaurus > Shinisaurus crocodilurus. The sequence continues at coordinate 60,942 of JAHFWL010000938.1, forward strand.
TCAGTAATCTACGCTCTGGTAATCTCTAAATTACTGCATTGCACTCTACAGGGGGCTGCCCCTCGAAGATGATGGAAATTGTAATGTTGCCTGCTTAATCAACGAGGTAATGTAACCACTAGTTACAGTGGGAGGAAAGGGTTAATTGACAATCCCCAGGGTGCATGTTTTGTAACCCCTCCTCCTTACTTGCCAGCCTCCTCTATGGCCAGCTCTCTCTCTCTGCCTTTTCAACATGATGGACACACAGTCTGAGCTGGCTTCCAGCCAGTGATCTCCAGTGAGGCAGACTCTCAACACCAAGACTCTAACCTGCCTATATGCATCCTGCATATATGAATAAACTGACTGTAAGTAAAACTAATAAATGTCTTTATTCGTTTTAAAAAACCTTGTATGGGCAATCCATTCCTTTTAACAGCCTATTAGCACAGTTTAGCAACCCATGTGGTGATAACCAGTTTCAATAACCAGGCTGCGCATAAGGGGGAAAACTCTGTCCTAACCAGTAATAGGACCAACTCCTTTCCATATCCTCCAACAGAAGACTGTTCAGAAGCGCAGCTTTTGCAAAATGCAGCAGCCAGACTAATAACTGGGACCAGAAGGTTCGAACACAATAACAGCCAGTTCTGACCCGCTTGCATTGGCTGCCTATATGCTTCTGAGCCTGATTCAAGGGTGCTGGTCTTAACCTATAAAGTCCTACAACGGCTTGGGACCACAATACTTGACAGAATGCCTCTCCCAATCACCATCTACCCAGGCACTACGCTCAACATCTGGGGCCTTCTTCTGAATGCCTCCTCCGAGGAGGCTCAGAGGGTAGCAACAAGGGGAGGGCCTTTCTTCTTGTGGTAGCCCCCAGTTAATGGAAGAAGCTCCCCGCTGAGGCTCACCTGGTGCCAACTCTACTATCCTTGTAGCACCAGGCCAAGACTGCCTTCTATGCCAAGGCATTTAATGGCCTTGTAATCGCATATGGGGGTGGGGGTTATGTCTGCAGTGGTTCTAGTTTATTGAAGGTATTGAATGTGTTTTTTAACTTTTTAATTGTTCAAAGGGTTTAATTTTCTATTTTTAAATTTTGTATTGAAATTTTATACTGTTTTTAATTGTATGTTGTATTGTATTTTACTATTTTTTAAATTGTTAATCATCCAAGAGCTTTGGCTATTGGGTGGTATATAAATGAAATGAAATGAAATAAATAAATAACAGCAACAACACTAAATGAAGATGTGGCTGCAAGGAGACTGGAAGCTTCTGCTTCCATTTTAAATTAACCACAGCTTAGAGTGTCATCTGAACCCTTAAACTGTGGTTAAGCTTAACTGTAGTTAGTGAAAACACACGACCAGCCTAGGGGTGTACCACTCGGCCTCCAGGCAGGTGTGGCGGGCCAAAATCGGCCCCACTCACGCCGGCCAGAGGCTCGAGGGGCCTTACCGGGTCCCGGCACGGCGAGCCGCCCACATTGGTCCCGTCGCGTCACTTCTGGCTGACTGGAAGTGACGCGACGCCACCCTGCGCAGGTGCGCTGGCCCCCACACTGCATATTTTGGCCCAGCGCGCCTGCGCAGGGTCCCGTCGTGTCACTTCCGGGAACGGCGCGGCGGGCTCGAGCGGCACGGAGATTTAATGCTTCCTAAAGGAAGCTTCAAAGCCATCGGAAATGCTTGTTTCTGGATTCGGACAGGTCAGCAGAGTTCACTTATGTGAACTCCACCAACTTGCTCTATTCCAGAAACGAGCATTTTCACTCATTTCCAGTTGCCCCTGGAAGTACTAAATCTCCGTCCTGCAATCTCTGTTTTTAGTAGTACTCATTCAGTAAAATAGCTCCCTCCCCTGAACATTAAAGCCACTTTAGAGAGCAATTCTGTGGCCCCCAGACAGCATCTGAGGAGCAGAGAACAAAACTCCAACCTTGCAGAATGAGATCTGACTGTGGATCTGCCCTCCCCCATGCCCCTCAGCTGCCGTGGAAAGCTCTGCAGTGGCTCCTCTCCCGAGGACATTGTCATGACATCAGGAGGGGAAGAAATGGATATGTTGGGGGTGAGCCAGTAGGCAAGGAGGGGAGGGGCTATCCTTTGCCCTATCAGGGTAGTATTTGCAGCGTAGATGATATTTGCGTACTGTGTATACTCGCAGAACAGCTGAAAGGCGTGTGGCCAATAATGGCTCAGAGCAGAAGTTTCATGAGATCAAATTTGGCTGTATTTTGTATGTGGGGGGGAAGAAACCCCACACATTTTTTCCAGGGTAACAAATAGTGTATAAACATAATTGGTCACTATCAGCTATATTATACAGCCTTCATTTATTGTTCTGTAACATTCAGATGTATATAATTTAGCATACATGAAATAAGCTCCTTTTTAAGTTATTTATTTTGAAAGAATATAACTACTTTTAATATTTAAAATATGGCAGTTAGCAACATACTTATCCAACTAGAGACCATTCTTGAAAGTAACCCCATTGAAGAAATATCAATAAATCTGTTTCATTCTGATCCAAGATAACCCAAGTATGTGGAATAAGTGTATTGAAAAATTTGTTTAATGCATTCTGCTCTGTTTTTAGGGTGCAATCCTATACATATTTAGACAGAAAATCACGCACACACCAAAATTCCATTGTTACCAATTTGTAGTAGAAAGCATGTCTATTCAGAAGTAAGCATGCACAGCACATCTACTCAAAGAAGCAGGATAATCCTCTCCATATCTATTCAAAAGTAAGTAGGACTGAATCACCCTGCAACTTTATACAGCTGTATATTAAATGAATTTCTTTGCTATTGAACTTGAACTGAAGTGTTGTCTCCCAATTTAACCACCATTGTAATTGTTATTTTTTTCATGTATTGTTTTTGTTTCTTATATCTGTTTTGGCCTTTTACTATTCACCGCACCCGGAATCTGCTTAGATATGGAGCGGTATACAAATACTAATAATAATATTTCCACAGTTCAGACTGAAAATCAAAAGATTGTAATCTAGTGCAGTTACATACACATAAATCCCATTGATTTCCATTGGACCTAAGCATAAATATAACTATGCATTGGGCTGTGGCCAAGGATCCACAATCCAGCACACAAGTAATATAAATAATGTGTGTGCGCGTGCATGCGCGCACACACACACAGGTAACATTTAATCAGTTATTTCTAGAACACTTTTTTTTTAAAGGCTGAATGAAATAAGACTTTCTACTACACAGACTTATGTGGCAGGTAATTTTGAAGCTGGAGTCAAAGAATTTTAGGGGTTTTTCAAGGAATGCTTTAAAGATAGGCACAGATTGAGGAGAACAATCTTTTGTTAAAGATGTAAAAACAGGTGACCTGGCTTAAAACCTTCATGTTTAGGCAGAAAAAAGTCCTACAATTTCCAGTACACCCCAGCCAGCCATGCTGGAGTTGTAGGATTTTTTTCTGTCTAAACACGCATAGGAGTGTGCCCTTAATTGGTGTTCACATAGGCCAAATTCTATAACAAATGTCAGATCTTTACTATTTTTTTTTTACTAAAATCAGTTTTTAATACACCAGCTAATGCCCATGCTGGCTAAAGATGGGAGGAGTTGGAGTCCAACATATATGGAAGGCACCAGGTTGGGGAAGGCTGACTTAGGGGAATAAGAAAAGGAATGAAAAATCTGCTGAAAACAGTGAATGGGCACAAACTACTGGAATGTTTCTTCCTCATATCCTATTGAAATGAATTATATCTATACAAGAACATCCATTCATTTCAATGGAGCTTGCACAGGAGAATTTCCCAGTGGATTGTGCTCATGGTTTTCAGGACCAGTGGAAACACACTTATTTCTTTACACAGTCTTCAACTAATGTCCTAAAAGGGGGCTCTGGCGGATTTAAAAAATCAAGATCTTCTTCTTCATCTGATGGCCAGTACAGGAGCTTAGAGAACCAACTGGTGATTCTTTTCCTTCATATTTATATGAAAGTACATATTCTCCGACATGTTTATGTTCTTCATCCTGTCCGCACAGAAACACCATCTGTGTAGAAAGAAAATGCACATTAACCATTTTCTTAAATGCACTTAAAGTGACATAA
>JAHFWL010000939.1:0-58760 GCA_021292165.1 Shinisaurus crocodilurus
TGTTGTCCACTGGATAGTCATAATAGCCATTCTCTAGTCCAAGCAACCACAATGTCATCTGCATCCTGCTGTGTTCGGTGGTGACTTGTTCCCATTTACTGCAGCCTGTGACATGGGATCTGAGTACTGCTGAACTGCTGCCACTTGATGCATTCAGGAAGTCCCCACCTTCTGCTTCTGAAGGTTACATAAGAAGTTCTTCAGAATGTGGTAGCTATGCTGCACACTGTTCTTGATTTTGCCTGGTGTGTTTAAAAGTCTAAGGGCCGGATCATCATAGTTGTGGAACGTAACGAATAACTGGGGCCTTTGAAGTAATGCCACTTGATTCCATTTATTTTTCCATGGTGCTGTCCAGCTGAGTAGAACATTCCATTGAGATTGGAAGGCCCACAGGCATCGAACCACCAGCCTGAAATCATTAGGAACAAAACCGTTAGACTGCATTAACGAAGCGTGTTCACTTTGGTTTGCAACATCAAGCTGGCTGGCACATGGATAGTATCTGAGTGGTGAAGGCCACTGAGAAGGCAATGGGTTGAGCTTCTTTTAAGCAAGCAAACAAATACATTCTGAGGCTGGGATACAAAGAACCACACAACTAGTTACATGTGTCCAGATAAGCTGTGGGCTGGTGCTGGTGTTGGTGTGTGTGTGTGTGTGTGTGTGTGTATGTTTAAACAAACCAGCAGCCAAATGGAAACTGCTTCTGAAAGTGAGGGGTCTTTCAAAAACATTTTGTGATGTGGCATACAGGTCTGCTAGTCAGAAGAAAAAAAAATACGGGGGGGGGCATTCCAGGGGTGTGCCCAAGTCCTTGGGAGCAGCTAAATTAGGTCTTGGACTCTTTGGGTCCTTGCCTGTGGCCGGATCTAGACCAAATAGCCTGCCAGACAGGAAAGTAATTCCCTCCATTTGACTATTGAACATCTTATTTTTTATTGCATTCATAGCCATTTCACAACTTTGTCGCACAATTTGCATGCATAATTTATTCCCATCGTATAAGTAGAAAAATGTGCATGCGTGGATCTGTCAGTCTGTATTTTATTCATGCCGTATAGAAGCGAATACAGAAAAAAGTTATTTTTAAAGCTTATAGAAGCCTTCTAGCAATGTTATAAATAACTGAAATATACGAATACCAAGAACATGAACTGTGCACCAACACTGAGCCAATCAGGATGATGATGATGATGATGATGATGATGATGATAATAAATAATAATAATAATAATAATAATAATAATAATAATAATAATAATAATAATAATAATAATATTCCGCCCAGCAGCCGAAGCTCTCTGGGCGGTTACAGGAGGTGACAGCCTTAGAACTTTAACCCAGCTCCATTTGCTCAAAAGTCTGCTTTTCTTGCTTTGACTTCATAAACTGAAACACAGTGCCAGAAAGACCCAAAGACCGGTCAGTGTAGCCTTTGGAATCAACAAAATAGTAAGAGATGTCAGTCTCTTGGAAATGGCCAATCGAAAATATGTTTGGTGAGCGTGCAGTTTGAAAAGCTGCCTTCACCACTCACACACCTCAAACCCTCTCCGCAAGTCAAGTGCCCCAGGCAGTAACCTTGGCCACCGGCCCCTAAATCTGGACCTGCCTATGGATTTAGAGCACGTTCATATGATCTAATGCAGCCACTCACTGCGCTTGATCTGGCTCTCAAGGCAATTTCATCTGGCTCCCATCACATTTATTCATGGTATGATGAGTTTATCCACAATGTCCTTATTGGGAAAAGAAAAAAAAAATGCTTTCAAGTTGTAAGAAGTAGAGATATTCCATGCTCTCACACTACATCTTTCTTTTTGGTTTTGTATGATGTACCCATTGGTATCAAATAGCATGCCCGAGCCTTTGTACCCATAAATGGGAAGTCCTGAGTGTTAGATGGTGTTTATCGTGGGACTGGCTTGTGCAAGAAATATGCTTCTAGTTCCCAGATAACGGTCTAGAGCTGAGAGTTTGGACATTTTATCCTTGCAGCCTGGTCCACAGTCTGTGTAATCGCTTTGCCAATGCTGCTATCCTGTCTCTGACAATGAGAGCCGTTGCTAGTGCAGCAATGCTTCCTGAGTCAACTTAAATCATTTGTACAACGCAGACAGAGCTGTATGTATCTTAGTTTCCTGCCAATGGACTCCCAGGGAAAATGGTTGGAATCACACACACACAGAGGAGATGACACAGTGATATAGCTAATCAGAGTAATTGGCACTAGGCCATGGCTCATTGGACAATTCATTGGTTTATTATTTATTTAAATATCTATATCCTGCCTTTCCATTTAACAACACTCAAACAACACTCAAGGTGGTTTACAGCATGGGTGGGCAGAATGTAGATCTCCAGATCTTTGGACTTCAACTCCCAGCATTCCTGACCATTGGCCATGCTGGCAGGGGCATATGGGAGTTGAAGTCAAAAACATCTGAAGATCTACCTTCTACCCACCCATGGCTTACCATGTCTTTAAATCAACAATGCATTTAACAGCAATCTTATTAGAGTGCATGAAGAAGATCCAGGTTTCAATCCTTGGCATTTCTAGTTAAAATAGCCTCAAGTAGCAGTCCTGGGAACATAGGAAGCTTTCCTATAACAAATCAGATGCATCGGTCCGTGTAGCTCAGTATTGTCTACAGCAGGGGTGGGCAACTTGCAGCCCTCCAGATGTTTTGGCCTACAACTCCCACCATCCCTCACCATTGGCTCTGCTGGCTAGGGGTGATGGGAGTTGTAGGCCAGTTAATCTGGAGGGCCACAGGTTGATCACCCCTGGTCTACACAGTCTTGTAGTGGTTCTCCAAGGATTCAGACAGGACTCCTTCCCAGTCCTATTCTGGAGATGCCAGGGATTGAGCCTGGGACGGGACCTTCTGCATGTGCCCTACCACTGAGCTATGGCCCTTCATCAAGATTTGGATCTAGATCTTCTGCACACACTCCAATTGTAACTAGACTGATTGCTGTTTAAAGACTCAACCATCTGTTGATGTCTAATATTATTTGGCAATTTTATTATCTCCATTAATTTCATATATGCAATCTATGTGACAATGAATTGCATGGATTATTGGTTAGAAAGCTTTTTCCTAAAATGCATGAATGCCCAGGGGGCTGGGGAAATCACAAAATTTACTTCTTGAAGGCATGTGAGCTCAAATTCTGCCCTCTGCAGTTTTTTTTAATTGTTTAAATATCTGTAGCCAAATTTTAAAGAGGTAAACATGGCCAAATATGTAATTCAGAAACAAACATTTGCAGACTCTTCTCCGTTGTAAATGGCACCGAAAAGAAATTAACCCAAACATTCTAAATTAGCCTTAATTAGAATGTAGGGAAGCAGCATATCATTTTACTAGCAGAGCTGAGATTCTCAAATGGGCAAGGCAGAACCTTGTGAGAACATGCATACTTGGTAAAATTATGAGCATGTTGGCTTTCATTCTATAAGTTTCTAGCCCTTTGGACTGCAGGAAACAGTCTGAAAATCTATCTGTTTTCTGAGCCCTACTGCTTCACTGTAGAGAGAGAGAAATAAACCCAAGCACCAGAGGCATTACATAGATTTTAAATCTGTTTGACCTTGTCACATGCCTTGCTGATGTTTTTGCCTGTCTTGATATAGTAGCCGCCAATGAAAAATAGAATGGAACACTTTCTAACTGGACAAAAATTCATAGCAGAAATATGACCCTTCCTTCCTTTCTACTAATTTTACTATGTATTTATTTTATTACTTCAAATCCACTTTTTATTTGAAGCGTTTGTCTTAATTCATATCCAACCACTGTGAGTTTTAGGTATGCATTTGCTCATGGGTTACTCTTGCCTTACCCACTTTCCTCTCTTTCTGTTGCTTGTTATTTCCTTCTATTTCTTCCTGTTCCCCCTTTCTCCAATGATATTTAGACAGAAAGCTCTTTGGTGCAAGGAGCTATCAGATGATGATGATGATGATGATGATGATGATGATGTATAAATATTAAAAGAATTATAGAAATAAAGCATACATCTCACATTTCTTTCCATGGTCTCCCCACTCTCCCAACTTCTTTTTTAAAAAAACAAATACATTAGGGATATGTCAGATGCTGTTGGTGGGTGGTCCTTCTGACTAGATGTAGGGTGTTGCTGAACCTGTTTTGATTAGGGTTGCACTCTCCCTGAAGGGGCAGGTTTGTAGCTTGGGGGTTCTCCTGGAGCCATCATTGTCATTTGAGGCTTAGGTGGCCTCAGTGGCATGGAGTGCCTTCTACCAGCTTTGGCCGGTGGCCCAGCTACCCTCCTATCTGGACAGGGATATCTTGGCTTCAGTAGTCTATGCTCTGGTAATCTCTAAATTAGATTACTGCAATGCATGATGGGACTGCCTTTGAAGATGGTTCAGAAGCTGCAGCTTGTGCAAAATGCGGTGGCCAGTTTGATAGCAGGAACCAGAAGGTCTGAACATATAGTAGTACTTGTGGCCCACTTGTACTGGCTGCCTGCATGTTTCTGAACCCAGTTCAAGGTGCTGGTTTTTACCTATAAAGGCTTACATGGCTCAGGACCACAATACCTGATGGACTGCTGCTTCCGGTATGACCCTACCTATACACTATGCTCATCATCTGAGGCCCTCCTCCAAATGCTGCCTCTTACAAGGGAGAGGCCCTTCTCAGTGGTGGGTCCCCAATGTGAAATACTCTCCCCAGTGAGGTCCACCTGGTGCCAACATTGTTATCTTTTTGGAGCCAGTTTAAAACTCTCCTCTACTCCCAGGCATTTGACAGCATACAATAAGGCTTTTAACAGGTTCTAGGATTTTTATTGTTGATTGCTAAAATTGTTTTTATATTTCGTATGTTAATGGCTTTATGTTATGTTGTCATATTGTGTTTTTAGGGTTTCAATCTTTGTAAAGCACCCAGAGAACTTTGGCTACTGGGTGGTATAGAAATGTAATAAATATGATTATGTGAGTGAAACTCCTGTGAGAACTGTTGCAAGTATTAACAAAATTCTTTGGGCTTTCCAAGCCCTCACATGTGTCACCTGAAAAAGACCCCCCCCCCCCAACATCAGATTTGGATTTCAGTTTAAGTGAAATTGCAGTGGCATTTCTAAAAGCCAAAGTAAACATTATGCGGGAGATCTGTGATTGGATCTCCCAAAGTCTTTTGCTTTAAAAACAGCCACTGAGGGGGTAATTTGGGATGAAGATGAAATGCTGCAGGAGAGGGATATTAATCCTTTCCCCTGCCCTAAGACTCTGCTCTCACCCAGAAGTTGCTATTAGCCATCTTGTACATGCATGTGGGAAGACAGATACAATACGGAATACCTGTCCTTTTTTTCTATCTATGGCTAATAGGAGCTGGGGGGGGGGTCATTTGAAGTTTGGAAAACTGGAGGAAAAACATTAACCTCTCTCCCCTTGCAACGCAAACCTAATCCAAGTCCATCCTCACCCCCTGGTGGCTGCTTTTAACCAAAGAAAAATATGTGATCATGGATCTCCTACATCATGTCTAGTTTGGCATTCAAATAAATAATTGCTTCCAGAAAGCACAATGAAGAACTTCCTGGGAGATACAGATTCTAAAGCAAAGATATTTATAGGGCATTACTCATTACAGCACTACTTCTTCAGAGGGGCATTTACCTGACCAGCATTTTTAGGGTCATGTTGTAGGTGTTGAGGGTTAATAATAAAATAAAGGGATCTCCCCTTCTCCCAAAGGGGAAGGAAGCCAGTCACCACTGCCTTTGTTCTACTTTAGCTGGAGTTTGCTGCATGTGCAGCACAGTATCTGCAAATCTGCTGGAAGCGTCCACAGTGGAGGCCTACCAGAGCCAAGTCATAATCAAGTTGAGCACCCCCAGTTATTGGAGTGATGTGAGGTTTCTTTGACTTCATGGAACAACACTATGTGTTCCAAACTGAAATGCTTACTAACTGTGTGTGTGTGTGTGTGTGTGTGTGTGTGTGTGTAAGAATAAAAATAACACCTTTGCTGTTCAAGGTTTCCCCTCCGGTCTCCAGAGATGCAGTGGAATTAAATGTGGAATCTTTTTTTGTGGGCAGAATGTATTTCCCATATGGCCCATGCATTGTGTCAGCAGATTTTGTCCTCCACACTCAATCTGAAGGGAAGGAGTCCTTGTTGTTTTTTAACCACTGGGTACATCAGCAACAACGATTAGCGCATAGCTCCGAGGCTTCTACTACTCTGTGCATTTGGACCAGAGTGAATTTATGATTTGAGCCTTGTAAAATAATTTCTTATATGTTTTGAACAATACTTTGTAGGCTCCCTCCCCCTTGAAGTAACACTTCATAATGAATTCTTTGGGGAAGGATCGGTGCCAGATACTTTCTGGCATTCTCCTACTTTGATACAGTTGACCTCTCTTTGATTACAAAGCTATACCTAAGGGGCTAATAACCAAAGAAAAAGAAAGCAGTACAGCTGATGTTTGACTGTAACAAGAGCATAATCTTGTAGAAATTTAAGACAAAGCTAAACATGGAAAAATCTAATCCTCATTTTTTTCAGAGCTGAGCCTGGAACACATAAGCGGCTCTCAGCTCCACTTACACTGTCAAGAGTATGGACCAGAAGGTGGTATCCATTACCATTCTACTTCACAACAACAATCATAGCATGAAAGACAGACTTTCTTTGGTGGATTTTTTCTTTTCTTAGCAAGGCAACCTAAACACAGCATAATCCCAACACAGCACTAGATGACACAGACTACCTAAATTATGCCTGAAGGAACAATCTGCTAAAGTGCATACCACATTTAAGGACTCCTGTCTGACTTCTTCAATTAAGTGGGTTCACGGTTATGACGTCTTGGAGCAACATCTATTACAGCTGATCTATGTGATCCAGTTCACACATACATCAAGTCATGACTGGCTTGTTTGAATGAGCCATCCCATCACAGATTTTCATAGATTTCATAGATCATAGAGTTGGAAGGAGCCTACAAGGCTATCGAGTCCAACCCCCTGCTCAAGATTAATCCCCCATCTCATGCGATGCCAACTCAACCTCAACACTTTTCAGTGAAGATGATTTGCACATTTAGCAGAAAGTTATCAAGTCTTGAGTGATCAAGTGGTGCGTGTGTGTGCGTGTGTGTGCGTACGTGCGTGTGTGTGAACCAGGGCAAAAATCATTAAAAGTACAGGTAAGAAATAGGCACTAGGATACTAACTTAATCCAGATTTTCTCCATGTTTTCAAGTGTTTAGAGGTTTCCACTGACTCAAAGGTAGGTTATCAAAGAGATCTGATTCCTGCTAAACAAAGTCTGTATAGAGATGGCCATTTCTGAAGAACAATTTAAGGAACTTTCTCTGTCATGCTACTTATGGTACTAGCCCCAATCCACTGATAGGTAACTGTGCAAATCCAATGGGGAGAGTGGGAGTGTAGCCAATTAGTTGTTCTAAATCCTAATTGCAGCCTCTTCCCTACAAAAGTTCTGCATTTTAAAAAACCAAATCAATTGAGTGGCGAAATTGACTAGACAGGATTGCAAGCAGCTTCTGAACTAGTCCATTTCACCCCCCCAATTCATTATTATACCAGAAAGATTTGATATAACTACACAAATTATATAATGCTGTACTGTATCTCCTATTCGTGTTGTTGGTTCTCTTAGCATTTAAAGTGTTTTCCCCACCCTTTGTTGCTTTATAAACACTGCAAATATTGTTATGGCCAATGGTTTCAATGAGAAACAGTTATTCAGTCATACCAGAAAGTATACTAGCCTTTAAAAAGCCAGAGGGCTTTTTGTGGAAGGGTGGAGTAGAACATATAATTCTACTGAAGTGTCTAAATCCTCCTCCTTTTGTTTACATTACTAGTTTACCATCTGCTGGTTTTAATTAACAATTCCTAACTAGAAACAATTCCTATTTATTTGAACCATGCCATATTTCACCATCTTTTGTTTTCAAGCTGTTTCCTGACTTTCTCCTTCTGAGGCAGAGCTGGCCACAACTAGAGACAGGATCTTGGGTCATTTCAAGATGCATTCAATAAAATATTCTTTTCGGATCACTTGGGAGCTCTATTCAGGTGTTCTCTATATGTGGGGCTAATAAACAAGTGAGGTGAAGGCGTGTACAAGCCCTGCACCCTCTGTCATTGGAAGTTGCATCGCCCTCTACTTGTGCAGGGCGACTTTCTGAAGAGGAGAGCCTCCTGTATCCGTGGAGGCTCTCCACTCAATTTTGAATACTGATTTTCCTCTACTCTATGAGTAGAGGATGACAAATGCAATGATGGACTGGGCTGTTCCCCCCCCCCCATAACACTCTCTTTCATTGAAACTAGGAGGGCTTAGAAGTGCTAAACTTTGCCTGGATCCTCCCCAAGGATAATTTTGTAGTTAATAGCGGGCTCTCTAGCAAAATAATCCATTATGGGACAACCTGTGGTAAAATGAAGTTCAGACATGAGGACATTCATGCATAACATTTTGTAATGCAAAAGGAAAAGTACAGTGCCCTCCAGCTATATGACCACAGGCATAACACGATGGACTTTGGACAGAAGCCAACAAGGCACTTATGCCCCTGCCGATTCTCTTACACCCCACCAATTCCATTGTGCAGGTGGCCCCCACCGCTTGCGCAATAGCAATGGAGTGCTTCTGGGCCAATACAAAATGAGAGGAAGCAGCACTCATTTCTTGAAGGAGGCACTTTGGCGGAGCTCCCGTAAGGGAGTTCCACTGACCTGCCTCCTTCCAGAAACAAGCATTTCTGTAAAATCCAGACACAGTCATTAATAGTAATGGCTGACAGGATGGATTGAAAGGGAAAAGAGAAAAGATGGTGCCTATAGAGCCATTTCATTTAAATGGGCTAATGTAAATAATGGGAGGGTTCAGACATCATGCACGAACCTCAGGCTTGTGTGCTCCCCCATCCCCTCCTCTGGTGTTGGTGTGAGGAGATTGGAAGCACCCACCTCTGTTTTAAAGTTACTGCTGTTTGTATTGCTTCATCTTAATTCAGGCAAACTGTGATTAACTTAAACTGTGGTTTGTCTGAACAAGTCTAGATCAAACTGTGTTTTTTGGTCCTGGCTTGTTCAGATAAACCATAGTTAAACAGTTCCTGGTTTGGACAGCATGATACGTCAGAAGCATTATGGGCGTACTGAAGGAAGAGAGGGGAAAGTAGGCTCCTGCATGTAATGCTAAACTATCATTTTGCATTATGTTCAAGTCAAGTCAATAGGTTCCGTCCAGAGAAAGACAGACATATGTCTTATTGACAACTGATAGCCTTCTCCTTACTGACTAGATGCACAATTGCATATCAACAATGGAATGTAAGTGCACCGAAAGTACTCTGAACTGCATCAGATTATTTCATTTATTTATTCATTACTTTTATATCCCACATTTTTTCCAAGGAGCTCAAGGTGGTATAGGTAAATAATCTTCCTCCTCTCCATTTTATCCTCACAATAACACTGTGAGGTAGGTTAGGGTGAGAGTCAGTGACTGGCCCAAAGTCACCCAGGGAGCTTCATGATTGAGTGGGGACTAGAACCTGGATCTCCCAAGTCCAAGTTCAACACTCTAACCACTACACGACACTGGCTCTCAGATTGCATCAGCTACTATCTATTTAGCTGATTCACCAGCCAGGTTACACCAATCTGTGAAAGCTGTGAATGTGAAATTTGATGGCTGCTCTGACCCCCAGCCTTTCAGGAAAGGCACTGATGTTGCAGTTTATATGCTAATGGAGATATGACTGGATAATAAATATAAAAAGTCTATTACAGTGGTAGATCAGTACCCTTCACCCCCAAGTGTGAGGGTGTTTATATGAATGATCTATCACAGCAGTACTACAGATAATGGCTATGGAAGCGTATGTATTCAAGGTGATAGGCAACAGGCTGTCCATTTTATATGAATGAATATGCTTAATTTTGATTTGATTTTAATAATACATGTGCTTAGAACTCCCACAGACATTTCAGTAGAAAATACCTGTTTTGATGGTCCAATGCAGATTGTAAACCCTTTAGAAAGAGCCTGCTCTACTTTTGTGATCTCTCTGTGTACATTCCAGTGCAATGTTGGCAATTATAATGATAAAAAAAAACTGCAGCCTGTTACAAACATTTTGGAGCAGGTATGCCAGTGCAAAGCAATAGCCTGATGCAGACCTACCTGCCTGAAATATGTCTGTGGCTCATGCTGGCTCAGCTTGTCTGAGTGTGGAAAGCTAAGCAGGGTCAGGCCTGGTTATTACTTGGATGGGAGACCCCTCCTCTAGTTTCCTGCATTGAGCAGGGGGTTGGACTCGATGGCCTTGTAGGCCCCTTCCAACTCTATGATCTATGAATCTATGAAATCTTGCTTGCTCTTTCATAATGGTCTCATTCAGTTCCACCCACTCTTTCAAATAGTTACATGAATGGCATCCATACAGTTTAGAAGCAATACCAATAATACTTATGTAACATTACTTGTGAGTTTCAGAGGGTTTTTTGTTTTTTAAAAAATGTAAAGTAACGCTGGTATACCAGGGACATAGTAAAATGACCAGTGTTTTGGTCAAACCTTAAGCTCACCATTCCATGTCAAACTGAGGAGACAAAATCTTCTACTGTGGCCTTGTTATTTCTGAGCCTTATAATCAAGTGTTCATTTAACTTTTTGTTTTGCTGAGACCAAAGATCGATCTCATTTGGGAGGGATTCCCCCCCCTCTCCAGCCAGATTATGAAGACAGTATCAGAAGTTGACCAATGCTAAGGAATAGGCAAGGCAATGGATTCTCTGGGCATATTTATGCTAAAGACATATCAGTTTTATATAAGTTCAAGTGTTGTGGTCACCCCCAAAGAATTTTGGGAATTGTAATCTGGTGAGGATGCAGAGAATTCTCTGTTACAGATTCCTAGCTTGCCTCAGAGAACTACACATCACTGAGTTTCCTGTGAGGAGGGAATGTCTATTACACCACTTTAAGCAAAGTTTCAATATGCCTTCCAAGGAAGGCTGGTGCTACATACCCTCCAACATTTCACAGATGAAAATAGGGACACACATGTGAATTTGTAAGAGGTATGGTTAAGCAACATGAAGGTGTGATAAAGAGGGTGTGGCCAGGCAACATGAGGGTGTGGCCAAGGGTATAGCCAGGCAACCAAAGGGCATGGTCAAGTACAAAAATTATTAGAGGAAACACACAAAACTGCAGTATTTTCTCCCTCTCACCTAGAACCTGGGGTTATCCACTAAAGCTAAATGGTGGCACATTTGGGACAAACAAAATGAAGTATTTCTTTGCATTAATAGGCGTGGACCATATCGCCTCGTGGGGCATAGTGGGCCGAAATCGGCCCCGCTCACGCCCGCGCGAGGCTCGCGTGGGCCTACCTGTTTAAGCCCTGTTGCCCTGGTTTCCCTGCAAAAAACGTAGTGCGGGGGTCCAGCGCGCTGGGACCAGTGCGGCCAGCGCCGGCAGCTCGAGCGGTGCAGAGAACAGCTCCGCGCCGCTCAGAAGAACGAGGTGGGGGGCCGCCGCCACGGAGAGGCGAGGTGGTGGCAAGGCGGCCCCCCTGACAGGTTCGTCCCCACCTCTAGAGTTAAACTGTGGAATTCACTGCCACAAGATGTAGCAATGGCTGCCAACTTGGAGTAGACAAATTCATGGAGGTTAGTATCTAGTTTCCCTTCTCAAGGCATTATATTACTGATAAGGCTATCAATGGATTAGTTATGATGGCTACATAGCACCTCCAGGATTGGAAACACCATGCCTTTGGATACCAGTTGCTGGAGAACATGAGTGGGAGTCATGTCCTGCTTGAGAGCTTTCCAGAACATCTGGTTGGTCACTGTGGGAAACAAGATGCTGGACCAGATAGGCCTTTCTAGCAGGGCTCTTTTTATGGTCTTATGCTCTTAACCTAGCACAGAGAGGAAGGCATGAACACCTTCTCTTACAATAAGATGTAAGCCCAGTCCTTACATACAAATTCAGGTTGCTTAAGTGTATGCAGGGACTTGGTTTGCATGAAGATGTCCTTCCTTTTGTCTGTTAGACTTATGGGTTGTCAGGCAATCTGGAGGTTAATTTTTGACAGCCAAGTTCAGAGCACAAGCCCTTTAATTGTGGCACAAATTAATTCTGGCACAAATTGTGTCAGTCTTCAGAATAAATTCTTGTAAACAGAATAAATTCTTGTAAGTTAAGTGCAGGAACCTTGTACCCCACCCATGAGAATTTCACTGAAACATTATTCTCCTTTGTTTGTTTGTTTTTAAAAAACCCTATAAGAGTGAATGAGAATGGTCAAAAAAGAGGCAGAACACATTTTTTCAGCACAGTATTACCAAGAGACCGTGGGCAGCAATTCTCACACTATCAAATCTGGGACATCTTATTGAAGGAAATGGTACATCTCTAGAGCAACCTTGTGTGTGTGTGTGTGTTAGACTACAACTCTCAGCATCCCACAAGCAGCATGTGTGGTCCAACACATCTGGAGGGCACCAGGTTGGGGACGTCTGCTCTAGAATGAACCTTTCTTAGGGAAGGTTCTTGAGAGGGTCGTGGTATTGTTTTTGTTTCTTTTATCTGTTTTTACCTCTTTATTGTTCACCGCTCCGGAATCTGCTTAGATATGGAGCGGTATCCATATACTGTAAATAAATAAATAAATATAATGACCAGCATGAGGACTGCTGTCTGAGGGGGGGGGGCTTTTTCTCTTTCATGGACCTTGATGTTGGTCCTGTTCCACTGAGATACACTTTGATAAGCCTCAAACAATAAGCAATGTTTAATAATAATACAGAATTAATCATGTTTTTTGTTGCTTTAGTTTCTTTCCCCTGATAATTTCAGGCTCCATCTCTGATTATCTCTTTTGTTACTTACCACACATAAAATTTCTGTTCATCTCATAGAGACTACAAAATTCCCCTTGACTGTCAAGATAGCTACAAATCTCATGCACATTTTATATAATTTATAATGAAAAGCCTGTCTAAGGGGGTTGCCAAGACCAACAGAAAATCCGATAAGGTTCTCTACTGTCCAGGATACAATTATTTTTAAAGATGAATGATTTCTATTACATTGTTATCACAACCACTTTTTGTTATCAGACAGTTTGTTGTGACCAAACATTTGAATGCCTCTCTCTAATGTTCAGTGTTGTGAAGCGTTTAAACCGCTATCTCGCAGGAAGCTGGTAGTACATGGCAAATCCATGAAAAATAAATACCGTAGTATCCTATTTAGATATTTTAAAACACATTCAATTAGTAGTACTTGCACTGAAACAACAACTCAAACATTATTAGTCATACAGCTGGCCAAAAAAAGAAAAGAAAAAAGGGCTGTAAGCATCTATCTCCTTATATGTCCATACAGCTTTTTGTAACTTGGAAACATTTCCCATTGAAAGTACGTAGGGATGTGCGCTGAACTTGATGGGTGTGTGTGTGGAAGCGGGGCGTAGTCGCCCCGCTCGACCCCCCCTGAGCTCCACGCAACTTACCTTTCCCCGGCTCGGCACAACTCCCTGTGAGAGGAGGTGGGGAAAGCAACTTCTGCGATTTGCTATTCGCTGCAGTTTTAAGGTAGTTTACCTTGGTTTTTACGTAAAAAATGCAGCACTGGGGACCTGGAAGTGATGCACAGGGGACCCGGAAGTGACGCGCCGGGGACCCGGAAGTCCATTGAGCGCCTCACCAAGCACCTGGTGATGGTTAGGATCACCCTTTTGGGTGAACATCTTGATTCTTCCCAATGGGTCCCCCACTGAACACTATCAATACATAGAAGTACTGCCTCTTTTCGGCACTATAAGCAATACACCAAGGGCCAAACTATACACGACGACAGTGAACCATGAGCAGATCCCCCATCTTATTCAGTTTTTGTAAAAAGCAGTCACATGTGTTTGTCTGTGTTGTGTGTGAATGTGTGTGATCTGGATCGGGACCATGGCACCAGGGCAAGGGGGTAACCTTTTTCCCCCTCGCAATTTTCCTCAACGAGAATCGTGTCCCAACTGGAAACTGCTATTTTGCCCCATTAGGGAAAACTTACCATTTTCCTTAATGGGGTATATGGCAGTTTGGGGAGGGGGGTTATTTTGGAAAATGATACAGGGGAAAAGGTTAATCCTCATGTCCCTGCTCCATGGTCTCAATACAAATTCTGCTTTTCACAAACATTTTAAGAGATCACAGGTCTCTGTTACCTTATTTAGTTTGCCCCTCCAACACTCCTAAGAATGCCTTTAAATATATCCATCACAATTTCTGAGAAGGCAGAGGGCATGCAGCTCAGTAACGGAGCAAATGGTCTTGAACACACCAGCTTTCCCAAGGCCTAATAAAGCTCCCTTAAAATCTTTGAGATGTCCCCCCTAAGGAGGAAGTCCCAAATTCACACTGGTTTTCACTATAGGTGAAATTTGAAGGAAAAGTTAAGTTAAAAGAATCTCAGCAGCAAGAGCCAAGAAGCACCTCCATTTGAGACCCTGGGCAAAGGTGCTGATGGGACTGGGCTGGTGGTAGGGTTAAAATTAGGAGTCAGTATAAAGCAGCTCTTTAGTCACTCTGCTATCTATCCGTCCATCCATCTCCATCCATTGATTATGAATACTTTTGCTTACCTCCTGTTAGCATAAGGGCACATTTGCACATACAGTTGTCATTGTCAGCGTCTTTGGTACTAAAATCAGCCCCATGCAGTATCAGGCTGCTCTGCTTCCCTGCTGTTCCTGAATGACCCTTTAGATAGAGCCTAAAAGAGAAAAGGGGAAGGTGGGGCGATTATGCATGTTATCAAATACCATCGCAAAGATTCATACTTGATGTGGGCTCCTGTGGTGATAACAGATCTGGCAGATTTCTGAAATCCTGGAAACACTTTGGGTCAGTGGAGTAATACATCAGCCCTAGCATTAGTAATTCATTAATTATATTTATACCCCACTCTATCCAATGGCATACAGCAGTTAGAGCAATTTGGTTTCTGCACTGAGGCTGCTTGAAAAATGTGAGCAATACATTTTCATTAAAAGGAGAATGCCGAGAATAGATGTAGAGAATAACACACATACAGCTCGTACACCTTTGTGCTATCCATGCACTGGGCAGAATGTAGGGAAGACCTGAATCCAGGTCCCCTGACCAGTGAGAGAGCATCTGGATGAACCATGTGGAGAGCAGAATTTTTCCAACATGTAGCTGTAGGAACTCCTAATCTTTCCCATTGCCCCACTTCTGTTTGCAGATGGCAGCTGTATGTTTGCACCATCTCGTAAGAACATAAGAAGAGCCATGTTGGATCAGACCAAGGGTCTATCTAGTCCAGCATTCTGTTCACACAGTGGCCATCCATCCAGATTATACACAAAATCTTAATTAAAATGTAACATGGAAACAAACTAAAAGCACAACAATAAAAGAAATAAACACCACCAACCAATTAAACCCCTTTGTAGCAACAGACCACCAGCCAAAGTGAATTTGGCTGGTGAATTTATTGGAACAATTAAGCTTCTGCTCTTCATGCTGATGCAAAAGTGAGTTTGCTCTACAGCCAAGAGATCCGGGTGCAAATTTTAAGGTGATGACAAGAGGAATAGTGAACTAGAAGGTTCTCCTGCATACTCCTTCTAGAAATGAATGAGAGCTCTCATTCAATCCACATCATCATCATCATCATCATCATCATAATCATCATCATCATCCACTGTATTTTTATCCTGCTTTTCAACAATTATTGATTTCCAAGGTGGCTCACATCAATAAAGAGAGGGAGGGAGAGAGGGAGGGAGGGACCTTTTATAAGCTCTCAGAATTACAAAGTAAAAAGGAAAGACACACAAAAGAAGAGGAGTGGAGGGGAAAGGTAGAGGTGGGAATCAGTTCTTCAAGGCAAGAAGAAAGTGGTATTTGGTAAGCAGGCATTTATATCTAGCTCAGACCAGGCTGATCTTTCCTTGCTTGTGTTCTTGCTTAAATAGCAATTGGTGACTCTTGTTCCTTTGGTCAATGGAGTGTTCTTTCCACTTGCTCCTGTAGTCCCAGGGCAACTGTCAGTTGGAGCTGAGTGTTCTTTCTGGCAAGGAGGAAGGAAGCGGCTCCCTGCAGCTACACCGTTTCTGGGCAATGGATGGGACCAAGTTTCCCCATCCCCTTGCCATGATGTTCTTCCTGGGAGGCAGGGGGTGCAGCCTTTCAGTGACCCCAGGTCCACTGTCCAATAGCAGCAACCAGAGTATTATTTATTTATTTATTATATTTATACCCCACCTTTCTTCCTGCAAGGAACCCAAGGCGGCTTACATAATCCTCCTCCTCCTCCTCCTCCTCCTCCTCCTCCTCCTCCTCCTCCTCCTCCTCCTCCTCCTCCTCTCCATTTTAGCCTCACAACAACCTTGTGAGGTAGGTTAGACTGAGAGTCAGTGACTGGCCCAAAGTCACCCAGTGAGTTTCATAGCCAAGCGGGGACTAGAACCCGGATCTCCCGAGTCCCAGTCCAACACTCTCACCACTACGCCACACTGGCTCTCAAGAGTATGCTTCCCTTCTGCTCTCCAGTCCCCAGTGCATCTCCAACTCGGCCCTGCAGAGGTAGTTTGCACTCAGTGAATCATCATCAGGCGATCACTCGTGACCGAGTAAGATTGTCTTCCAGGATAAAAATGTACAAAAAGGAGATTTTAAGAGGAGGAAATTCTAAAGAAAATTGTGTAGACTCTAGCGATGGGTCCGTAAGTGACTGTGGAGGCCAATCCTAGATCCACACAGCTTCCCACAGTGAGGACACAGGTTACCAGATGGAAGATGGTCTTGTAAAGGATTCATTTGATGTGCTTTTCGCTTAGCACGTTTCTCCCTTTCACCTTGCACTCGGGCTTCTTCAAAGTCCATAGAACCTTTGTGAAAGGCCAACCTCCAGTTAGATCGTTCATGGGCCAGAGCTTCCCAGTTTTTGATGTTTATATTGCATTTTTTAGATTAGCCTTAAGAACATCTTTAAACCTCTTATATTGACCACCAGTATTCCGCTTTCCATCCTTGAGTTGGGAATAAAGTAACTGCTTTGGGAGACAGCAGTCAGGCATTCGAACAACATGACTGGTCCACTGAAGTTGGCGTTGAAGGATCATTGTTTCAACGCTAGTAGTCTTTGCTTCTTCCAGTACACTGACATTTGTTCGCCTATCTTCCCAAGTAATTCGCAGGATTTTCCGGAGGCAATGTTGATGAAATCTTTCAAGGAGGTGGAAGTGACGTTTATAGATAGTCCATGTTTCGCATGGAACACGCGAAACTCAGTGAATATAGGACTGTGAATATAGGACTGCAATCCTATATTCATTTACCCAGGAGAAAGCACCACTGAACTCAATGGACTTCCTTCTGAATAGACATGTTATAGGCTTGTACTGTAAGTCATACAATGCTCATTCATGTTTAAGGGAGTGATGCTGCTATTCCCTTGTCACATTTCTTTTTTAAAAGTTAGAAATTTCTCCTGGGTGTGTGTGTGTGAATTAGGACATTCTGTTACAAAGAATGTAACCAATCAAAATTGTGTGATAAATGCAATGTAGGGGAGGTTCCAAATGCAGGGCAAAGATAAAGTATCTTGGAAAAAGACAAAACAGAGAAAGTCTGGACATAAAAACAGCCAAGCTTTATAAGGCACAGTTTAAATGCAGTGCCAATTAGATATTGTTTTCTAAAACAATAAGCAGGCTAAGTTTGGGAGCAATATATTTAAAAGTATTCCACTGGTCCTTCTGCATCTTTTTGTTGCTGTTGCTTGAATATAAACAAACTAAACTGAGATTAAAGCCTTCTAGATTTACTGGATTTGGACGCTGATGGCTTATTTTGGTAAACGAGCTTACTTTTTTTTTCCCCCGCAGAAGAAAATAAACTCCTTTGGAGTAGTGCTGATAGAAAAATGACTCCAGAACATGGTATCTCCAGGCTTATTTTAAACTGTCACACATCGTCAGTACATCACCCTTGCCAGGCTCACAGAAGCTGATGTCAGCACAAACAAAGGGAAGCTGTCTTTTTGAAATCTATTAGATGAAAATGCTGAAGAGCCAGAGGTTTTGCGTATGGGATGTATGGAACCCCCTTGAGAAATTTTTGTTAGTCTAAGGGCCAAACTGAACTGAACATGAAGTGGGAAATCTGTAAGAATCTCCTGTGTGTTTTTTTATAAGTCATAATAGCAGCCACAGGGAGCCAAATTTATATGATTTATTGGGGAAATGATTTCTGTTTGTGGTATATATTGATTCTAAAAGGAGTGCGTGCATGCAGCCTGCTAGACTCAATCTTCTCTCCCAATCCACTCCAGTCCACACTCTGCTCCCCTTCCCCATAGTGGCTAATTCCATTTTTAAATGCATAAAAATTCCCTTCCTTCAGTGGAGTGTTCCATAGGATCTCCGTCCCTTCTGATGTCCCACAAGCAGGACATCATCTCTAGTTTGTCCCTTATTTCCGAAATGGAACTGCCACACTGGAAAGTCTCCATTGTTCTGTTTTTTTTAATTTTATTTCCAACCTTGTATAGAGCATGATACATGTGCAGTGTGATGACTCTTGCAGTTCCTATACGTCCTTTGTGTCTCTCCCCTGCTACATTACTAATGCAGAAGCGCATGTTGATTAAAGCTGCAAAACAAGCAGTTTTGATGTGATTTTCTACATGATTGCATCAAAATTCTTTTGCAGCTGCTGTTTTACCAATGTTCAGGAGGGCCAAGTGCTCATCTGTAACATACCGCACAAAAACAATCTTGATACAATTATACGTATGATCACATGAACATTGGGTTTGGGGGGGGTGGGGTTGGTTGTTGTTTTTTGTTTGGTAGTCATGCTTTAGTAACATAAAGAGGGAAAAAAGGTAGACATGAACCTGAAGAATCAAGAGCTGCTCCAAACTCTGCGTCCTCCAAGTACAAAATTAGAGATTTTCCCCCCTGTTGATTCCTCCTCCCTGCATAGGTTCCTGTGGCCTGAAAAGCTGTTCCAGAGGGTTGGGGGACTCTTGTGTGGGAAGCTAGAGGGGGAAGCTGGAATTGGTGAAAATAGCTTCCTCTTCCCTTCCTTCAGTGGAGCGTTCCATAGGATCTCCGTCCCTTCTGAGAAAGGAAAGAGAACTTCCATTTGCAAAATGAACTCTCATAAGAAGAGCCATGCAGGATCAGACCAAGGGTCCATCTAGTCCAGCATTCTGTTCATAAAGTGACCAACTAGCTCCGCATGGGAAACCCACAAGCAGGACATGAGTGTGTGCAACAGCACCCTCCCACCCATGTTCCCCAACACCTGGTGTACATAGGCATACTGCCTCTGATACTGGAGGTAGCATATAGGCATGAGGACTATTAGCCATTGATAGCTTTCTCCTTCATGAATTTGTCCAATCCCCTTTTAAAGCCATCCAAATTGGCTTTATTCACATCCTGTGGAAGTGAATTCCATAGTTTAACTATGTGCTGTGTGAAGAAGTCCTTCCTTTCATCTGTCCTGAATCTCCCACCAATCAGTTTCATGGGATGACCCTGGGTTCCAGTATTATGAGAGAAGGAGAATCCACTTCTCCACACCATGCATAATTTTTTAGTTTCTAGTTTTGCATCCATGAGTCCCTTTCCTTCTACACTAAGGCCTATATTTCCCTGCAGTGTTAGATGAGTCATACATTGGCATATATAATTGTTACTAAGATGTATATGAGAGCATCAGTATTTTAATTTTTTTGCATGGAGAAGAATGTTGACTGTAAAGATTTTTGTTTAAAATCATTACTGAAAGATTTGGGGAATGGACTGATTTTTCTCCCTTGATCCCCCCTACAGCTGTGTATATTCTTGACATTCTTCCATCCTAATAGGACAATTGTGTTTTACAGTAAGTTCTCATTGTGCCTTTGCAAATTTGGTTTTTGATATCTCTAGTATTAGTCACTTCATGGCCCTTTAAAATCGTGCTATAGAGACTGGCTGCAATGCAGATGGAAGGGAATGAAAGTGTGGTTGCCAGCAGACTGAGCTCTAAGAAACAGAGTGTAATGAGCTTCATGTTTAAAAAACAAAACAGAAACACATTGGCTTTTAATGAGATTTTCAAGATTTGACAGGAGCCAAATCAAGGGGTATGTGTGTATGTGAGAGCATCTCAAAAGGTAAAGCAGGGATATTTTTAGTGCACTTTCCCCAAAATATGCTGTTTTCATTGGTGGTTTAAACAATGTTACAGTGCAATGTCTATACAGTTTAACTAATGAGTTAAATCATTGATTCCTTTACAATCAAACCATGATGGGAATGGGAGATGTAAAATTAAAATGATTAGGCCCCAGAGTTCATTTATTCCCAAACAGAGGAGCTATTGAAATGTACAGGGTTGTTTGTGTGTTTGTTTTAAGAACCATATAACTGTGTCACAGTCTTTCTCAACATAATATTATACATATTAACCTTAGATAGCATTAACCCAAGCTTTTCAAGGAGGACATTCTCCACTCACTACCAGACATTAGCCTTGGCAATGTGACATGTCATAGACAGAGA
The DNA here is from genome assembly GCA_021292165.1 of Shinisaurus crocodilurus. Taxonomy (NCBI): domain Eukaryota; kingdom Metazoa; phylum Chordata; class Lepidosauria; order Squamata; family Shinisauridae; genus Shinisaurus; species Shinisaurus crocodilurus. Next base: position 20,638 of record JAHFWL010000939.1, read on the forward strand.
ATACCTGATTCTAACCTGTGCATGTTCAATAGTATCCTATGTATAATGTTCACAAATTCTACTGAATGCACACAGACCAGGGTGGGGCCAGTGGACACCATCCCAATCCAGCTCCTCATGCCATGTTGCATAACAGGGTTAGTGTTAAGCAGCGTGGATTATTTTAACTGGTATTGCTCACTACAGTCGATGGCACATGGAAATGAAGTGGCAAGTACTCAGTCACAAGTGGTGAACATGATAAAAAAAATGTGGAGTGCGTAACACAAGGAAAGGCTGATGGAGCCATCTAGCTTAAAGGGAAAATGACTAAGTAGGAGATATCACAACTTATATCTTGGCTAGTAGAGTCATGACATTTTGCCTTCATGAAAAATACATATTGAAGACATTATAGAGGTATGGTTGCCAACTTTATTTGCTCCTGTGCCTTTAACAGCACCTTGATCTGCAGATATTAGCTGGTGTTAATGTGTAGTTCTATGTTATGAAAAGCTTCGCCTGATGATTTCTACAGATCAAGTTGCTGTTAGAAACAGGAGTAGGCCAGGCCATATTTTTTTTCTGGCCAGTAGTGCAACCCTAGATAAAGGAAATATAGCTACCTTAACACTGGAACATCTAGATAGCAATTCCATCTCCCCTCTTTCTAACAAAGCTTCACTCACTTTATAAACCCTCCCTGTGAAAAAACCCTGTATTTATATGGCTAGGGCTCTACTCATATCCTTTTTCTGTTCACCCATCCCCCACTCTACTATTTTTGGAAGGTCACACTCTCACCACTGTTTTCCTTTGTGGGTAATAACAGAATTTGTCTTATAGTGCTCAGTTATTATGCTACAAATAATTTGGTTTACTTCTATTCTTACAAAAAAGCTGAAGAAAATGTGCATGTGTTTGTGTTGGTTTTACATGACAAAATTCAGTACCTGGCGCTGCAACATCCTGAACCTTCCCTGTCAAATGACTTAGGCCTTTGTTTTCCAGAATTACACTCCTTGTCTATGGGAGAAGGTGGTGGCAGAGTCCCAAGGGGTGAGAATGGATGCTACCACTTCAGAGTGATGATGGGGGATGGCAGTGACTCAAATAAAAATTTGAGAAAAAGTTATTTGCAAATAAAACATGGGTCGTTCTCATCAAGGAGGAAAGGTTCTATCCCAGCCCACCACCTGCTGTGCCAGTTTTCCATTCACTGGGAGATTTTGGTTCCATAGGGGAGCATTAAAATGTTATGATTCCTAAAGAATGGCCAATCTATGGGTTTGGCTGCCATGCTTCAGATTCATAAATTATAATTCCCTTGCAACCTCCCTGGTTTTAGCAAACCATAGTTTTTTTGTGGCACTCATATCAGGGAAAACGATGGTTTGCACAAACCTCTGTTTGCCCCCAAATCAAAATGGAAGCCACAATTTGATCTAGGGTTCAAATTCTGGTTTGGAACCAAACTATAGTTTGTGCAAACCATAGTTTGCCTGATTTAATCAGCCTATCAAGGGATGGTTTACTCTAACTGGGGGAAGAATCAGGGATTTAGATCATGCAAAAGGAGAATAGAGACGTGAGTCTGAAGCCTATTCAGAATAGCAAACCATGGTGATGTTTGGACAGGGTCATAGGGTAGGCATATAGGCTTTTAAAAAAAACCTTTATAGTTTAAATCCTTTGAGTTCTTGAGTACCACCTGTTGGCATTCTCTAATTCAGCATGTGGAATTCCTTAACAAACAGCTAACTTCTAAATGTAGGCAATCAGCACAGTACAATCAAGAAATGCAAAGGATATTCCTGGAACTGTTTATAGCAATTTGAAATAAATATATAAATATTGTCTTGGAATCCTTGCTTTGCTTTCTAAGGACATACTGAAGGTTTCAAAAAGTGCCAGGATGAATTATGCGGCACTAAGACCCCAGTTAGAAAAACACAAACAGCCCGTTAAACATATTTCTACTCCCATGGCGTCATTTGTGGCTGACAGAGTCAGATATGAGTGAAAGGTTCACTCACTGTCAGTATTTATCCTCTATACTCGTAGCTGGTGCCACACTGGCCAGGCGGCGGGGGGGGGCGGGGGTTCAGCATGAACCCAGAATGCTATTTTTTCACTCACAAATCAGGGTCATGAACTTAGGGGGGGAAATCTGCAGTTTAACATTATGACTCCACCAGTTTAAAAAGAATCAAGTATTAGGTACGTAAGCTTTGTTATTATTGCTAAATGGAGTAATAATAAAGGGTCAGTAATGATTTATTTATTTATTTAAAATATTTATATACCACCTTTCACTATCCAATCACAGGATGGTATACAAAATTCATTAAAGCAACAATTAAAATAAAATGCAAAGATAAAAGCAAACAAACAAAGATCTACCGATCTAGGTATGAAAATTAGCACAGCCTAGGTAAACAGATTCATTTTCAACAGGCGCCAAAACACCTTCAAGGATGGTGCCTATCACACTGTAGTGGTGGTGGGAGAGATTTCCAAAGGCAGGGTGCCACATCAGAAAAGGCCCTCCCGCTGGTTGCTGTTAAATGTACCTGTGCAGGTGAAAGGACAACCAGGAAACTCTGATCTATAGATTTTAGTGGAAGGGCAGGTTGATATGGGAGAAGGTGCTTCCTCAGGTACCCTGGTCTCAAGTTGTTTAGGACCTTATATGTCAATAATATCACATCGAACCTGCCCCAGTAACATTAATCGCCAGTGCAGTTCTCCAAGCAAAGATGTAACATGTTCACCATAGGCTGCCCCGCTCAGCAACCTAACTGCTGCCGTGTGAAGTGGTTTGTGGTAGATTATCAGCGTGTGTTCACACATAATCAAGTATTTGCTAGTTCTTCGTTTTCCATCCAGTATAGTTATTACAGAATGGTTTTTTTGTGGAATTTCCTGCATCATTACAACATCCTTACTGCCACCTATTAAGAATAATCTTATGGGATCAGACAGAAGATCTGATCTCACCCAGCATTCGCCCAGCATTCTTTTTTCCAGCAGTCACCAATCAGGAACCTCAGATGAAGACCAAAACACTGGTTTATGAAGCCATTGTATTACCAACTTTATTGTATGCCTGCGAAACATGGACTATCTATAAACGCCACCTCCAACTCCTTGAAAGATTTCATCAACGTTGCCTTCAGAAAATCCTGCGAATTACTTGGGAAGATAGGCGAACAAATGTCAGTGTACTGGAAGAAGCAAAGACTACTAGCATTGAAAAAATGATCCTTCAACGCCAACTTCAGTGGACCGGTCATGTTGTTCGAATGCCTGACTGCCGTCTCCCAAAGCAGTTACTTTATTCCCAACTCAAGGATGGAAAGCGGAATATCGGTGGTCAATATAAGAGGTTTAAAGATGTTCTTAAGGCTAATCTAAAAAAATGCAATATAAACATCAAAAACTGGGAAGCTCTGGCCCATGAACGATCTAACTGGAGGTTGGCCTTTCACAAAGGTTCTATGGACTTTGAAGAAGCCCGAGTGCAAGGTGAAAGGGAGAAACGTGCTAAGCGAAAAGCACGTCAAATGAATCCTTTACAGGACCATCTTCCATCTGGTAACCTGTGTCCTCACTGTGGGAAGCTGTGTGGATCTAGAATTGGCCTCCACAGTCACTTACGGACCCATCGCTAGAGTCTACACAATTTTCTTTAGAATTTCCTCCTTTTAAAATCTCCTTTTTGTAAAAAAAAAAAAAAAAAAATTATCCTGGAAGACAATCTTACTCGGTCATGAGTGATCGCCTGACTGACTGACCTCAGATGCATGGTAAGGATGTCCGCTCTCTGTTTTCTCCCAGTGTTGGCAATTAGATGTACATAGCCTCTGGACATGCAATTTCCCACCTAGCTGTCCTGGCTAATAATAGCAGTAGACCGGTATAGCCACTGTGTGTATTTGTCTGTCATTGTCCTTTAAGTCCTTTTCAGTCATTGGGCTGGATCCAACATCTTTGTTCCACCAGCAGAATGGATACCACTGGTGGAATTGGACTTCCTTGTCCTCTCCTTCCCCCTGCAGCCCCCCACATGCCTTCCAAATTCTGCTCTGGAGGGTATGCCTCCATGCATACAGTCAATATGGAGGGAAGGGCAGCACATGCCCATTGGCCGCCCTACCCTGATGCCCAACCAAACATTCCATGGCCAGCTCCTTTTGAGGCAGCGGCTGCCAGCAGACAGAGGCTGGACCATGTTGGGAGTGGCCTTATATAGGCCTCTTCGTGTCTTGTCCAAATTTGGTAAGACTTCAGTGAAATCTCACAAGACTGCAGGAAATATCTCATGAGACTGCCAGACAGACTTGGGTACCCATTTAAAGCCTCTTCCGATGGTCCAGTCTCAGTCTTCTGGCAGCTGCTGCCACGTTAGTTGTTCCACCTTGATTTTTCTAATTATATGGCCCAGGTCTATTGCAGTTGCCTGGTGATATTGGATGACAGCGTTTTTGAAAAAGAAAAATGGGTGGGGGTGGAAAGGGATGGATGATGAATGAATGTGTCCTGACTAGCTGTCGACATATTGTGTGAATTGGGATTTGATTGGATTAAGCTACAACTGTGAGTCTATAAAGTTTACAAGAATAATAGAATCAGCTTTCAGTGAGTCAAATAACATATCTCAGTGTTCATTAATGTTTGGTGATAGCTCACATACTGCCTCTTTGGACTTTAGTCACTCAAATGATAGAACTCCTTGGCAGTGCTCCAGAACAGACCTCTTGTTAATGGGCATTGGATTAGATTACTGTATTTTTTGGTATATAGGGAAGAGAGAGCAGGGACTATGAAGCAAAGCAAGTCATTCCAGAGAAGCTGCAATCTCTAAATTGCAAACAATTCCAAAATATAGAAAACAGTCAAAATCGTATTGTGTGATGAGCGCTACAGCTCATTGATTATCATCCTCTTGGGATTCTGCAGGAACCCACTTCAGTTAGTACTGCTGAGATAGGAACTGGAGGGGATTGTTGTAACCAGAGGAGCAGGAGAAAACCACTTTTGAAAAAGCCAGATTTAGATTCCATGGCTTTGAAAAACTGTTGCCCAATTTCTAATCTGCTATTTCTAAGGAAGGTCCTGGAGTGAATGGTGGCTTGTCAACTTGACAGTCTTCAAGGACACTGACTATTTAGATCCATCCCAATCTGTTTTTTGACCTGGGTTTTGGGACAGAAACTGCCTTAGTTGTCTTGATTGATCACTTACACTGTGGAATGGACAGTGAGAATGTGAATGTTTTGGTTCTCCTGAACCTATAAGCAGCTTTCGATACCATCAACTACAGTATCCTTCTGGATCATCTCTCCAGGTTGGGACATGGGGGCACTGTGTTGCAGTGTCTCCAGTCTTACTTGGGGCCAGAAGTATATGGGCCAGAAGGTTGTTCTATGGGACTTCTGTTCCACCCCTTGGCCACTGAACTTTGGGGTTTCTCAAGTCTCCATCTCATTCCCCATCCTTTTAAAACATCTTCATGCAACTACTGGGCAAAGTTATCTGGAGGTTTGGGCTGAAGTGTCATCAGTTTGTGGACACTTCTTTTCCAGTTTTTAATCCCAAGGAGGCAGTGGGAATCTTGAACAAGTGTCTGAGGGAAGTTTTGGAATGGATGTGGGCAAACAAGCTGAAACTTAATCCAGACAAGATAGAAAGACTGTGGGTTAGAAGATCTGCTAATCTGGTTGGTGGTATTAACCTTTACAGACTTAAATGGTTTGGGGCCAGGTGTGTGATTATGTTCTGTACATAGCAAGCTGCCTCATACAAAATCAGATAATTGGTCCATCTAGCCCAGTTCTTTTGACACTGAGTGACAGCTGCTCTCCAGAGTTACAGGCAGGATTCTTTCCCAGACCTGAAGAGATGCCAAGGACTGAACCCCGGGTCCTTCTGCATGGAAAGCATGCACTGTGCTACTGAGCTATGGTCCTTCCCTAGTTTTATGGACTACTGTAAACTATGTTGGGAGGATAATTGATCCTGAAAGGCAGTTAAAAGATCCATACAATACAAGAAAATAAACAAGGTGCTTTACCTTGCTGTTCTGGAGCACATCCATCCACTGTGATGTCCTCATGTCACATGCATTTCCCCACCTGCGCACCACATCATCAGCTGCAATTAGTTGGGGTAGGGGAAAGCGCAACATGACAATGTCATGACATCGGGTGAGTGACCCACATGTTTTGTGTGAGAGCAGAGAATGTGACAGAAGGACGCTGTGATTCTGAGAGAAAGCACCTCATTTTGAGCCTAAGTCAAGGTGTCATTTGGTTATTCCACTAATATTCTTAGTGTTTCTTTTTGACATTTCCCCATTATTTCCACCCCCCCACCTACCCAGACACATTATTTAGTAAATAACCATATAAATTTTGCTTGCAAAATCAGAGAGAAGTTTATATTCTGGCTTGTAGCATTTAAATCAAATACATCTGATGAATGTGAACTCTAATGTGAAAATTTGTTTCATCCAAATATCCTAATTTGAAACAAACACACACAAAAGCTCAAAACTACATTTAAGCCATGCCAGAAACAAATGAGCATTCCCCATGATTACAAAGTCTTTTGTCTAACTGTCTTGATTTCCTGATATGCATATATGAGAGATTAATCTGGCCACAGGAATGAATAAATGTATATTTGGTCATTATCTAAAAGATGTATCAATCTACAAATAATAAATGGCCCATACTAAAATGGATGCTTAAGATCCTAACTATTTAATCTGTTTTAGGTTTTTTTATTTTGTTTTGTTTTGCATGAAACAGAAAGTAATATTAAAGGACATCTAAATCAGATGAAATGCTCTGACATGAAGGAAATAGGTAATCATCCAGCAATGATTAGTAAATGCCACATATTATCAACCAATATTCTAAGCTCCTTTGCACTTTGTATATCTCATCTGGGATAGATATATTTTAGTCTGCCTTCCCAGGGAAAAAAAATACTTTGCAGCTGTATGATTTTGAAAAGTGAGGATATTTTTTAATGTACATATGTTCAGCATTACTGCTTTCAAACCAGAGATTCTTTGGGCTAATAAAAAGTAGAAGAGAGAAGGAAATGCAAACAGCAAGGAGAATAAACAGATCACTTCTGAAGTCACCAATTGGTAATGATCCAGGCTGCATTAAAACTTTCTATAGTGTGTTGTAGAACAGCACGAAAAATGATTTTATTTTCCGAGAGATAATTTATCACTTTGTAGCCTCTGAATCCTCATATCAGTGATTGCTATAAAATGCTGGAGGAGTGTTATTGTCCATTGATAAGACACTGCAGCAATAAATGCACACACAAGATTTCATCCACCTCCCAAGACTCCCCCGTCCCTCTTTTGATGTTTCCCTCCCCCCACTTTCTCTTTTAGGGTTCCTTGAACTAATGCCCAGACCAACTTGGAAAACAGTTTATTTGCTAGCTATTATTGCTCCTCATGGAAATGGTGGCGTTTGAAATTAATCTGCAACACATCCTTGTTGGATTTTGTGTCGTTGTTAACAGGATATTGGATGCGGGACCATTATCACTATTAATAGATTAATCAGCAAGAAAGATCATTTGCTTGGCTGAATAACTGTGGATAAATATATCATTTCCCATGAGAGATATTCAGAGTAAATTCAACTGCAGCCAACAATGCTACGAGAAAGCAACGGTGTGAGGAAGGCTCACAATGGTGGATTTTAGCTCAACAGGTACTTCTTGAGCTTCCTGAGTACAATCAATGCAAACCAATGAAAGTTGCCCCGTGTAAGGCATGAACACACATTCAGCCTTAAGGCTTAGTTTCCTCTTTAGTTCCTCAGCCAGCTAATGTAGCCATCTTAGATTTGGCAAGGGAAGTGAGACTTTTTATTCACAAGGCTGTTACAAGTTCCTACAGTATCGCCTTGAAGATCATCATTGCTTTATTTAAAAATTGAAAACAGATGACAGGCCAAGTGTCAATCTCCCAGGCCGAATAGATGTGCATATTAGTAATTCACCTAGTTATTTCAGCCACATTTAGACTGTGCACTCCTCAAGGAGCTTTTCTTCTTTATTGTTTTTTTTTTGTGCTTGTATCAAAGGATGCACAAACTTTTCAGACCCAAGGGTCTCATTGGGTGCCTGCCGGGGTGCCAGGGGCTGCACATGTGCACATGTATGTGGCTGCACATGTCCACATGTATGTGCATGCACACACTCTCTCTCTCTCTCTCTCTCTCTCTCTCTCTCTCTCTCTCTCACACACACACACACACACACACACACACACCATGTGCTCACCTACACTCAGACATGCAAATACACTCACACTCCCAGTGGAGGCTAGTGGCCCTGGGTTGTAGTCTGCACTTTTAAGGAGATATCCATGGTGCTGAACCCATTCAGGGGTGGGTTCAGCACCATGGATAGCACCTTGAAAGTTCAGATTAAAACCCGGAGTGGATACATTGCCCCACTGCCATTGGAGCCACCAGCCTCCAATGCACTCATGTGCTCACATACAGACACATATACTCACATGCCCCCCCACACATACGCGCGCACCCACATGCTTCCCCCCCCACCTACACACAGAGACACTCTTCCCTCCACCACAGACAGACACTCCCCCCTCCCCGACAGGGCTTTTCCTGACTAGTATTAGCAAGGGAAACCCTTCCCTTATCTCTGTTCTTTCAGGAAAGATCAAAGATAAGGGACCTGGTTGCCTCTGCTTGCCATAGGTCTAAAACAGGCAAGGGAAATCCATGGCTTTCCCTAGCTATCACCAGCAAGGGAAACTCTGGGCAGGGTCCCCACAGTTCCATGGGCCGCACTAGAAGCAGGAGAGGGCTGCATGTGGCCCACAGGATGCAGGTTGTGTACCCCTGCACTTTAGAAATACAGACAGTCTATAGGGCTGGACCTTAAATTAGTTGCACTTTGTTCAAATGAAGACCAAGATATTTTAATTTATTTAATCCATTTCTTAGCTGCCTTTCAAGAGCATATCCTTCTCAAAGTAGCTTACAGCATAAAAACAATACCACAAACCTATACATAAAAATCATATTGAATGTACACAATGTTAGATTAATATATACCGTTTTAAATAAAAACCAGTTTCAATAAAATACAGTTTCAAAATATCTACCAGGAACACCAAATACCATAAAAATGTTCAATTAAAAGCTAGGGAGAACAGATGAGTTTCAACAACCCTCTTACAAGCAGCCACAGATGGGACCAGCTGCATATCCCTTTAGAGCAGTGTTCTCCAACCTTGGGTCCCCAGATGTTTTTGGCCTACAACTCCCAGCATGCCCCAGCCAGCTACGCTGGCTGGGGCATGCTGGGAGTTGTAGGCCAAAAACATCTGGGGACCCAAGGTTGGAGAACACTGCTTTAGAGGGAATTCCACAGAGCACAGACCACAACTGAGCAGGCCCAGTTTCTAGTGCCTGCCCACCTTCATGATTTTGGTTATGGGCCAATGGGCAGGGCTTCTGAAGATGATGTTAAAAGTGGGGCAGGTCCCATCAAGTTGACTAATGTATTTTTATTTTCCTTATGGCTTATCTTAGGGGGCAATCCTATGGCCTCTAGACATGGTTCTTTCTGCGCCAGCTGTGGCTCCCAAGGTCAGAAGACTGACCTCAGAGCCAGTGTTTGGTGGACGTTGCAGGAGGAGTGAAGCTCTGCCAGGATATGATGTATCCTGGCAGCGTCTCAGCCTGTCCTCCTCGTGAGCCAGGGCACAGGCAAAACTGGCCACCTGGGTCTTTTGCAGGGTAGGAGAAGCGTGGAGGTGACCTTCGCCTCCATACTCCTCCTGCCCTCAGTAGGATGTCCGTAGTCCTCCAAGTTCGGAGGGTTATGGGCAGCCACATTGGATCATGCTACCCATTACATTGATTTCATCAATAACAACAACAACAACAACAACAACAACAATAGCAGCAGCAGCAGCAGGAATAAAATATGCTATTGGCTGGCTATAATAACAAACTTTAAATTTAAAGTGAATACTTTACTTTATTTTGGTCATATGACCCAAATACTACAAGTTATTATATTATACAGTACAAATTGCACCAAGGAAATTACATGAGTACAGATGAAACAATAATTATCTTCCAAGATAAAACATGCTTTGAACAAAACCATTTTCACTTATTCCCTACCATAAAAACTCTCCTTTTCATAGCAGCTAAGAAGAAGTTTGTTACTACAGAGGTGACCGTTGGGTTTTGGTCATTTAGGCAGAAAGTGACCAGCCAATCATCAGGAATACCAGAAAACCTCCGTAGGAAAGGAGTGAATAAAACAATGACTTAACATCTACTGACATAAATTAGGTAGTATTAGGGCCCAATCCTATGGAGATGAGTGTGAGCCTCCAAACTCAGAGGTTTGTGCTCATCCAGTGCAGAGTGGGAGGAGTGGCAGAGGCGATCTCACCTTCCTGCTCCCCCCACTCTGCATTTTTGGTAGATGGCTGTTTTTATTTATTTATTTATTTATTTATTTATTTATTTCTTATATTTATTAATCGCCCATCTGGCCGGTCACCCGGCCACCCTTTGCAGGGGGAGGGAAGGAGGCTGGAGCCGCTTCAGGATACCTCGTTCCCTGGCCTTCCCAGTCTTCTCCCCTCCCCACCCTGAAAACACCCCTTCTACCACTCTCACTTTCCCAACTTCTGATGCAGCCAGCATGGTTTTTGTTGTGCCGGCTGCAAGAGGGCATGGGGTGGTGCTCTGATTCCCTGCTCTGTCTCCAACCTCAGAGCTGGGAATCTGAACTAGGCCCCTCAGACCGTGTCTAAGGGTGATCGGATCATTTTCTCTCTCACTACTAACTTGTTCTATTTGTTTCAATGGGACTTACAGTCCAAACCCACGTAAGTTTACTTGATAAAAAAATTGCACTAAGTTCAATAGGAAGATTGGAATCTGCCTTATATCAGCTCAGACTGTCCATCCAGCTCAGGATTGTCTGCTCTGACTGGCAGCAACTTCTTAAGAACATAAGAAGAGCTGTGCTGGATCAGACCAAAGGCCAATCTAGTCCAGCAATCTGTTCCCACAATGGCCAAGCAGATGCCTATGGAAAGCCCACAAACAGCACATGAGCGCATAGCATCCTCCTGCACATCAGAGTAAGCAATATGCATGTAAAGGAACATCATATATTTTCTCATTAAGAGCCAATGTGGCATAGTTAGAGCATTGGACTCGGACCCAGGAGATCTGGGTTCTAGTCCCCACTCAGTCATGAAGCTCACTGGGTGACTGACTTTGGACCAGGCAGTCACGACTCTCAGTCTAACTTACCTCACAAGGTTGTTGTGAGGATAAAACAGAGAGGAGGAGGAGGAGGAGGATTATGTAAACTGCCTTGGGTTCCTTGCAGGAAAAAGGTGGGATATAAATATAATAAATATAATAAAAAATAATACATAAAATAAATACTTCATCTACTGAAAACTGCTTTCCAGTTTTGTACTCATGCTCTGCCTCTTAGTAAGCTTCCAATTAGTTACATGTACATAATGAAAAAAGGCAGTGATTAAAAAAACATCTGGACTCACCTGTAATTCTGCTTTTCATTTCCTATGTAAAATCTATCATATTGTGAATAAGCCCGGCTTCCTTCCCAATCCATTAGTTCAATTCTTAGAGAATAGTGTCTTTGACTGGTGGTTATTGCAAAGATAAACTCATTCCCCAGCCAATATTCACCAGAGGGACTACCAAAGCCCTAGAAGACAATGGGAGAAATTCAGTTTAATGATCTTTGCTTATGTTTGTGTAATATTGACATTTAGAAACTTTTATAGTATACTATAGAGCAGGGCTCTCCAACCTTGGGTCCCCAGATGTTGCTGGCCTACAGCTCCCAGCATACCCAGCCAGCATGGCTAATGGCAAGGGATTCTGGGAGCTGTAGTCCAGCAACATCTGGGGACCCAAGGTTGGAGAGCCCTGCTATAGAGACTGTCACTTAAAAGAAAATCAACTTTAATGATGGTTGTGACAAAATAGATCAGGTTGGACCCAGACTAAGGACACAATCCTATGCATGTTTAGTCAGAAAAAAGGCCTACAACTCCCAGCATGGCTGGCTGGGGCATGCTGGGACTGGAGTTGTAGGCCTTTTTTCTGACTAAACATGCATTGGATTGCACCTTAAGTTAGTCATGCTTTAGTTCTATTGAAATCAACATGACAGGTCAGTCATGACTAACAAGTCCCATTGGTTAGTCCCATGACTAACATGTCCCACTGGTTTCAATGGGACTAAAATGTGACTGACTTCATTGGGATACAACCCATCTTGTTTAGAAAATGGAACAAAGAATGGAACAAAGAATGGTGCTTCACAGGAGCAAATAGGAGAGATGGCCAGCTTTCAATGACGATGCTGCAAAGGAAACACCTTTTAAAAAAATGAAGATAAGATAACATGGGTGCTCCAGATGTATAAGTGCAGCAGCAAAACATGTAATGGTGGATCACAAAGATTGCCAGATATATAAATGACCACTATAACTAGGCTGCATCTCACTGTGCACCTGAAAAAACTCTTGAAATTGCAACGTTAGATCGTTCTTATTCACAACTTTATAGAAAAAGCTACTGGTAATCATAGGGACAGAACTAAGGAAATAATTTGGAAGGAACCAGCATGCCAATCAGCTTGCCCAGGATAGACCACTCCTGAATTGGCAATATCTATGTTCTTGCCAACTTTGAGGTACAATACACAACCTGGAAAGCAATGGTGGCATTATTTGGGATTTGGTGTCTGCCTTCAGAGTGACACAGCTAACTGCCCTTCTGATATGGTTTCGATGGTACTACTGCAATTTAAGTAGGAGAGTTAATCCCTCGGGACACCTGGATATTCCATAAAGCTCTAAGCACCCATTTTTGGAACACCTAAGATTGGTATAAGGTTCTGCTGGTACAATAGCAGAACTTGTGGCTGATTGTGAAGCTGAGGTGAGAAAACAGAGGGCAGACATAAGGTGTGGAATGTACTAGAAGACATGTCCCCCTGGATGTGCCTTTGGACCTCTAGGGACAGAAGAACATAAGGCTTCCTATGGCTCTTGTTACAGTAGAGGAGGTCTGCTCAACTTGCTAGGCTTAAGAAGCTGCTCTATCTGTAGTTACAAAAACCACTGTTTGTACTGCTGTGAACTGCTATGTCTACAATAATCTGGCAGTGTCCAAAGACAATAGTCAACTATTCAATTTTATTTAAGTGAAGTCCAGATCTGAAGGATATGTAACAAGAACTAGAGACGAAACCAAAATGGCATTTTATGTTAGCAAGAACCATCTAAGGCCAACCTAGCTTCCCCTTTAATTGCACTGTAATTAGTAAAGTCAAAATAACAAAAAGGGTCAGACAGCCTATGTGAGCTGTAAAAGCAACACTAAGGATCTAATGTGAAATTGTAATAGTGACACTAAAAATGTGCACAGTTGATGTTAGCAAGGGGGGGTGAAAATACTGTGGACGGCGCAGAAGTGTTTTATTAGCTTTGGCAAATTTCATAAGGGTATCCTATTTTAATCATGTTCCTTCAACGTCATTAAACAATTATCTCTCTTACTTTATTTATTTTGCCTGATAATGTTCGAAGGAAACTTTGACTTTTTTTATAGAAAAGACAAAACAAAATGGAAACCAGACACAGTCAATATATCCTGTGGGTTCATCTCCTGTGAGATAGTCCACTGGGGGGGAAAAACAGCTAATAAGTCAGCTCCCGCCCACAGCAATCATGTATTCCCAGAAACTATAAGGCCTATAATACCACAGCATATTTCAGATTCCCTCATATTTCAGATTCTTTCATATTGAAGATTTTTTCAGGTGCACATAATTATAATACTATAATACCCAGCCAGCATGGCTAATGGCAAGGGATTCTGGGAGCTGTAGTCCAGCAACATCTGGGGACCCAAGGTTGGAGAGCCCTGCTATAAAGAATAATCATGAGAATCCAGAAGTTTATATAGCAGCTTTTGAACATTTGTGAAGATCATTTTATTATTTCTGTTAGAGATATTAATTCTTCATTTACACATGTATATTCCACCTTTTAATGTTATAATAATTTCTCACAAGGTGGCTTACACATAATTTCCATAAACCGCAACAGCACAATTTGGAAAATCAACAATACAATCAAAACAGTAAAAACAGCACAGCTAAAAACAACAACAAGAAATCAGCATACACAGAAATTAATCATTAAAAAGCCTTCTGGAATAAAAAAACCTTGTCATATAGTACACTTAGGGTGCAATTCTATGGCAATGAGTGTAAGCCTCCAAGCTGATGCTCATTCTCTGCGGGGTGGGAGGAGTGGCGGGGGTGATCTTTGCCTCCCCATTCTTCTGTCCTGAATTTTCACTAGACTGGCTTTTTTGCCCACCTAGCTGGGGCGTGTTGGAGGGAGAGGGAAGGAGGCTGGAGAGGCCTCAGAATAACTCGTATCCTGACCTCTCCAGACTCCTCCCCCCTCTGCCCACCGAAATGCCCTCTTTCCCCCCTCCTCTGAGGTCACATTCCCAGCCTCGGAGAGGCAGCTGGCATGGTTCTTCCTGCACCAGCTGCGAGGGGAAAGGGGGTTTGGAGCTCCGATTCACTTCTCTGAGGTCGGAGCACTGTCTCCAACCTCAGAGCTGGGAATCTGAAATATGCTGTGGCCCCTCAGATGCTGCCTAGGGACCATAGGATTGCTCCTTTAAAAAGCAGGGCCGGCCCAGGAGATTTTGTTGTTCCCTGAGGTGAAGGACAATTGTAAACCCCCTCTCCATGTACAGCAGCAGACCAGACTGGCAGCTGAATCTTACTTCAAACACTGCACACGGGACAGCATCCTCCACCACACCAGGGGGCAGCAGGCTAGCTTAGGGGACACGGGATAGGCTGCATGGCACACACAGCTCTATCCTGCAACACCTCACTGATGCTCCTGGGTCCCAGCATTTGATGCCTGAGGCAGTCAACTCACTCTGCCTAATGCTGGGTGGACGGTGTTTTCGCCCTTGAGGGCTCCATGTGGCTGTGGGTCAGTGGATGCATGCTGGCAGTGGAGGTGGCCAGAGCCAATGGTGGATGGGGCTGCATATCCCTCCCTCTCACCCGCCACACATATAGACAGTCACAGAGATAGCCTTCTCACTGTCTCCCTCATACACAGACACACACATATATACACACAGACACACTCACATGGACAGCCTGGCAGACACATGCAGACTCCTCCCTCCCTTTCAGTGGGGATCCTCATCAAGATCTTAAACCTACCCTCCCTGGGCCAGGAAGACTTTCCCTGCTAGGAGAGGAGAGGTGGCTGCTCTAGCCCACCAAACTCTGTCAGTACTCTCTCACACATAACATTATTGAGAGGGAAACCACAGAGTGCGAAACCACAGAGAGCTTTTCGGTGGTATAGAAATGCAATACATCAGTGTCCTCCAACCGTGGGTCCCCAGATGTTTTTGTCCTACAACTGGCATGCTGGGAGTTGTAGGACAAAAACATCTGGGGACCCAAGGTTGGAGAACACTGCATTACATGAATGAATGAATGGACAAATAAATGAGTATGAAGGCCCGCGTAGGGATGGGTGAACGGAAAGAAAGCTGCTCTGCTGGCAATTTTTGGATTTTCGAGCAACTTTCACTCTGCTGTCCACTGTTCTGCAGACTCAGAATTTGTGCAAATGCGTTCTCACAAATTCACATTTGCAAAAATCCGTGCTCCCAAAAAGGGCGAATTGGCCAAAAATGCACAAATCCCCCTATGATCCCCCCAATATCTCCATGCTTTACTCTGTGGGAAAGCCAGTCTGCTGTGGAATCCACGGGTGGAGTCAGAGAAATCTGGACTCCTCTGTCCTTTGCAGATTTCTCCAACATCCCTAAAGGGTTAAAGTGTCTTTTACCTGTCTAGCCAGCTGCATTCCACAATTTATCTCTCAAGAATCTTATTTGTAAGAGAGAAAGCGCAGAATAGAGTGGGCTATACTGGGAAAAAGTCTGTTTTAGCCCAGCAAAGGGGGGAGAGGTACAGTGAGATGGCTACAGCATGGCTACCTCTGTAGTCATGGCAACCATATTGTGGTCCTTGGCCTCAGTGCCTTTTCTGGCACTGCCTGATTGCTCTGTAGGGCTATGCTGAGTATGACATGGAGGGTCAAGGCCACCTTTTGCAACTGTGTTTGCAGTCCAACCCATCACCCCTAAACCTCAGCATTGAAGGGCAAATCATTTAGGTGACCACCCCCCTCCCAGGGAGGCAGGAGTCCTGGTAGACAATGGAGGCACTGCTTTTGGACTGGGTATTTGTTTTCATTTTGAAAAAGCCAATCCTTCTTCTCATGGAATGTGTCTGTATAAGTCAGTGTTCTCCAACCTTGGGTCCCCAGATGTTTTTGGCCTACAACTCCCAAAATGCCCCAGCCAGCTATTGTAGGCCAAAAACATCTGGGGACCCAAGGTTGGAGAACACTGGTATAAGTGGTATAGCTAATCCCTTATGACACAGCTATACTTACTGCATACAGGTAGTTTTATTTTTATTATTATTATTACATTTATGAATCGCCCATCTGGCTGGTCACCCAGCTCGTAGTTTGAAATGTACCAGCCTTTCTACCACTTCATTCTGCTGCGTTTGTAGGCACAGCTCTCCATCCATGCCATTTCAAGGATGGAGTAAGAGAGAGAGAGGTTATCAACTGTGGAAGTCAGGTAGAATGTTTCAGTGGGGCCAGATATATGCTCCGCTGTGCATTCCCCCAAATCCCAGAGGTGAGTGAGTGTGCTATAGTGGTTGTTAAGCATGAGCAAAATCCATCGCTACTTTGGCTACAGTGTAGCCAAGTCTGGTGAAAAGGGGGATGCAGATCCAAGATAATGTATAGGGTCTAGTTTATGTTTAGGTGCAGTAATAAAGACTATGTAAATAACCATGTTAGCAAGCAGATCCCCGTATTTCATAGTTTACCTAACAGAATTTGCACAAGATGAGGAATAGCCTAACATTATATGTTATTAAGCAGCTCTCTTTTTTTGGTAGAGCTGAACATTCCTTGTTCTTTCTGACATGGGTTTCATTTTGAAACACATTAATGGTATCCAACTCAAATGTTGAAGGCAGTGCATTCAAATGGATATATAACCACATGTCAACACAGTTCCTGAAACAGATGTTATCCAGTAACATTTACAGTGGGAGTGCAATGTTATGTGCCACAAGCATAGCATAGCTCAGGCAATATATATATATCCAACGTTTTATTCTGTAGCAGAGAACACATTATACATTAATTACACCGAGATGTATGTGGTGGCTTGTGGTTCTGCGTAATGGGTGAGTGGGTTTTTGGGGTGGCTGGGGAGTGTTTCAACCATGGGTAAAAGAACTGGGGATGCTCGAGCTCGATGAGATTCTCCAAACTTTACTTCAAAGTTCAGTTTGGCTTGCTCCCGTTCTCATTTGTGACCTGTTTTTGTTTTTGTTTGTTTGAAGTGGGGGGGAATTGTGCTTTTTTTTTTTAAAGGTTGTACATTTTTCAAAAGTGGCACACTGTGAGAAAGTTGTGTATTTTTCAAGTGCACATTTAGCAAACACAAATGCAAGTTTGGGAATTTGCAAGCATTTTTGCAGAATATGCGCTCCTGTTTGCATTCGCATCCAGGGTTGCAAATGGTGCATTTTCAAGTGATTTGCAAACTGAACTGAAATCCTCATGCGCCCCTAGCTAGGGATGTATGAGAAATTTGTTTCAGTTCGTTTTTGATCAGGATTTTCCCAGTTCACACCTTCCAGACCGAAGACGGACTCAGACGCAATCTGCATTCGAAGTCCGTACATTTCTGAGCTTGCAAGGTGATTTGTGGACCCCCAAAACTGCAATTGGCAACATATGGACATTTGAAAAATGCACATGAAAAAAATGTGTATTTTGAAAAATGCACAAATGTGCTTTAATCAATGGACCAAGAATGCGTACATTCCAAAGATGCGTACATTTGGAAAAATATGCATGAAAATATGCACGGATTTTCATGCAAAAAGAAACAAAAACAAAGCTCACAATTTCATATGGACTTGAGTTAGAAGAAGCTTCGAAATGGAATTTGGAGAACTTCCGTAAGCTGGAGTTTTGCTGATTTGGCCATCCCTAGTCCTAGCAGAGGCAGAGTATCCACCCAGACCACTCAGTAAGCAGCTACATTTAAGTTTACTTTTATCCTGCTGCTGCTGTATAAATATTTGAGCTTGTGTGAGTCTCCAGCTTGAGTTCCACTTGGAGCTGTCCAAGGTGCTGCCTTGAACTTGAACTCTTGCTTTGCCTTGAACCTGAACTCCTGCTAGAACCCCACTTGGGATTGAAACCCTACCCCCCCACATCTGGCTGTGGCCACCACCTGGAACAGAGCACCCACATGACATCACCAGTTCACAAACATCACTTCCATCTGAGTGCATCCCAGCCATGAGCCTCCAGAGACCCAAGGTTACCACATTAGGGCCAACATTGTGTCTGAATCAGCCTGTAGATTAGGACAAGCTTTTAAGGGCTTATGGAACAAAAGCATAATGCCTAGAATTGATTATACCTGGGAGGGATTTCAGTTTCTGAAACTCTTAAATAAATTTCTTTCTTTCTTGAGACCCCCATGTGCAAAATCAGAAATTACAGGTTGTCTGAATGCATCTGTCCTGAAAGAGAGAAGCCATTGTTTGGTAGTGAAAAGATGCTCTTCATCAGTTGATGAGCCTCCCCCAAAGATAACCAAACTGAGTTCCTGTTGCTGCTCCTGCTCAAATTAAATAAATTGGTAAATACTGATTTTTTAAAGGGTAATCTACAGTAGCCTTCCCCAATCTGGTGTCCTCCAGATATTTTGGACTACAGGTCTCATCAGCTCCAGCCAGCATGGCCAGTGGTTGGGAGTGATGGGAGTTGTAGTCTGAAACATCAGGAGGGCACTAGGTTGGGGAAGGCTGAACTAGAGCAACATATAAAATAAAGCTATTTGCTTCAAACCAATGACTGAGAACCAAACCAGCATGTGTGGTTGCTTCTCCCATGCATAGGAACTTTTAAGCTTTCCTTTCAAAATGGCAGCCTTTCCCTATGTTCCCCCAAAGCTCTTTCCCAGAGAAAAAGGGCTCTCAGGAGCAGGAGCGCTGAAAGCACGAGATGCTGCCATTATTGAGTGGAAGAACTTTCAATTTGGTTACAGGGGAGTTTGGATCTCCCCCCATATTAAGGGCTTTTTGTTATTACTGAGTGTGATGCATCCTCTGGGGACAAGGAATGGAAAGCATGGATTTTTTTTTTAAATGGTTTTTTTAAATGAAGCAACCCTCTGAAGTATGATTAATATTAAAAGAAATCAAGAAAAGGAGTCTTAAGATGGCTACAATAAACTTGCGTGGCATGGTTTCTTCATGGTTTATTGTTTAATGGCCATGTTCCCAGCACAAACTATTGACACAATGTTCAACTTTGCTGCAAAATAAAAATTAATAAGCAAACAGTGTCCCCCCAGTGACTGAAGGAAGAGAATTCCTGTAAGTGGTGTCCCATCTTACCATTTTGTAGTCTTTCCAGTTTTTCTGGAAATCTAGGCTCCCATCTTCTCGGTGTTGTATAACCGTCCAGCCTCCTCCTGTGGTCTCCATATTGCAAAAGACCTAGGCACAAGGACAGAAACACTTAAGACTCGCCATGCTGACTCGGGCCCTTGATAGATCCAAATCAGCATTCTGCTGCCAACAGTGGACAACCTGATTCCCCAGGGAAGTTCACAAGTAATGTAAATAAGATGGCAACATAGAATTCTTGAACTTTATTCCTATAATCTAGAAAAGAGATATACTGAACATGGCGAATGCATCTTTTGATGTCACAGACCCACACACCATATATTTAGTTTTTAATGCTTTTTCTTTTTTGCTAGCACTAATCAAAATATCCTGTGGCTGTGTGAGCCCCTTAAAAAATGTATTGCCCATAAATTTTATGAACACCAAAGTAGATCAACATTCAGATTGAATGCATGCTTCTACATGATTCATAAAATCAACAACATGCTAATGCCTTGCATTAAGCCATCAGAAGTTCCCTCACCCCCATTCTGGCAAATTCATAATAATCATGTTTTTCACTTCAGAAAGGAGTATCATCCTAGGCATAAAGAAGATACAAAGATGCCAGCTAAAATGATAAGTGGATTGTACCATCTACCTTATGAAGCAAGTTTTCGGCAATGTTAGGAGTGTGTGCGGGCGTGGGGAGTGGGGAGACATTGATCAACAAATTCAATAATTTTGTTTTATACCACGCTGATGTACACCATTTTGTTGTATGCCACTTTGTACTAGCCATTCTATTTTCAACACCTTCCTAATCATTCCTAACATGTGCATATATAGCTGTCATTGACCTCCCCTAGGCCAAAGATCTTATTTCTTACATATGTACAGTATATTAGAACCCCTCAGTACCTATGCGTGGTTAGAAGTACGGGTCCAATACACATTGTCACACATTATTAATGTTGTATCTGCTGTTTGGCTATTCAACCATGGGACAGAAGTTGCCCTTTGATGGGGCACCTTCCTAGGGAAGAGGAGAATGCATACCTAGAAACTAAGATACCGCCCATCAAACCACTTTGGGAATTAACAGTGGCAGCAATCCAGCATGCATTTCAGCATGTAAAGAAGGTCCCTTTGCACACACTGCAGTGGTGTTGGGGCTGTTTCCCTCTAGTGCTATATTGACACAGTTGTGGTATGCATATGGTCCTCACAACTACATGGATGCAGCCGACAGCATGGGTCTTTCCAGCTGGGAAAGAGTGGATCCAGTTCAACAACGCAAACCATCAACTCTGCCCACATGGTTTTCAGCATTCACACACATACCACACTCATGGGAGTGTGTGATGGAGTCAGGGAGGTGACTGCCATGTGACTGCAGGCGCATGTAAACAGTGCTGCAGTTCATATGTGCACACAGGATCTAAACTACGGTATGCTTAAAATTGCATAAAGTTTATGTCAGATACGAGTCCTTATACAAAATGGAGTTTCCAATGATTGTATACTGTACAAACCTTACACTGCCAAAAGATTTAAAACATAGTTGATCAAAATATTATCGTTCCTTTCCAGGGAGGGGGGGAAAAACCCTGTTCAAATATGTTTCCATTTCTGCCCAGTACATTCATTATGAACTGGCTTGCTCTTAATTGAAACAGCTTCCGTATAAATGTTCATGGTCAGATTCACACACTCCAGAATGGCTGAAACTGTTCCAGGTTTCCTTCACTGTGAATATTTAACAAAACTACACATTGTACTTGTGTTTGGAGTACTGTTTTAACAAAAGGTCTGAGAGTTTTTATCAATTCAGCGTAGGTTTTGGGTACTCTCATGGAGGACCATAGAAGGGAGAAGATCTCATGACACTGGCTGGTAATGAAACATCGTACATGACCTTATCACATGAGGGTCACTACCCAATTCCTTTGAACTGTTTCCTTCATAATCATGCCATTTCATCCTTAGCTGAATCAATTCCATGCTTTTCACCCTAAGGTGTATTGTCCGTACCAGTGTCTTTCAGTTTCTTCCATTGTACAACTTGGATTCTGGTCACACCCAAGGACCCCTGATTGTGTATTAGAGGAAGGCGATTGTTCACAGCTCCAAAAATGCGAACCTTATTTGAGAAATGGAAGACAACTCCCCCTCCCCCAAGAAGTTTGGTTCAGTTTGAAGAAAAACAGTTTGGTTCAGTGCTTTCTTCCACAATGACATTTGAATACAAACATTTATTTACAACATGTGGTTTCCTTGGTCTTTGATTTATAGCAGACATTTTTAAGCAATTCAAGTATCTTATTTAACATTCACATCAAGCTTTCAGAAACACGGTGATCATTTTCTCTTTCACACAGATAAAATTCTTATACTTGATTAAGTAAACTCGTGTTTCCATATAGGTGGTGGGGAGAGAGAGGTAGTTGTACACACATACGGGAAATTTCTTGAACTGTAATATAAAAAAAACCTTTTCTAAACAAGTTTTGAAGTTTTCTTGTTTTGAGTGATGCAGCAAATTAAAAAGAGGGATCCCTCAGTGACAGAGGGATTTACAGCACTAAATTATTCACTGTGTGGTCTGGTGCTTTCCATAGCAATGGATGGGAACACCTGCCACATTAACAGGAGCGGGAAACCGATTATAAATGTTAGCTTTCCACCATTCGAGCCAACAAATGTCCTCGACTGGCTCATGTCCCAGACAAGGTCAAGACATTCAGCCATTAAACACCTTTTAACATGTTTTGAGGTTGAAATCTGAACACATACACACACAGGGGAAGTAAGAAGGATTTGAATTACTCTGCTTTTCTATCTCTTTGATGGTGGATTGAACATAAGTTGAATGAATCATCACAATCCACCAATGGATTATAATGAAATGAAACTCCCTAAAGGGATAAACGATGAAGGGGGTTTACAATAACCCTTTGGAAACATGTATTTCAGTTGTTGTTGTTGATTAAAATATACCGTTCCCAATGTTTGTATGAGCTGTCAGTACCATTAATGCATCAACCAACACCATGATAAGGACTCCAGTGCAATGAGCACTGAATCCTTCCACTAATTGTGTAGGTGGGTATTGGAATGAGATCTAGGGGGCAGAAGAAGTCATTATGGCACAAGTGTGACTACCCCTAAATTCAGTAGCCAAAGATCTTCTCCCACCCTGGTAACTGGAGCAACTAGTGAAGTGGACCAGGGGTGGGGAAACTCACCAACATGATGACATAATGCCACCCATTTTGTATTACTAGATATTACCAGTGACTACATAGGAGAAGGAGGAGGAAATGTGCAGCTTCTGGCAGCAGCCATGCACATGCCCTAAACTCTACTTCCAGCCCCAAAGCCACTGAATGCTATACATTCTCTACCTGGAAAACACTTATGTGTAGGAAACAACTTGCATGGAAATTGTTGTGTGTGTTGATTTACACTTGAGTATATTTAACTGGGCTTTAGTGTGTATGGCTTGGCTACAGACATTGAACATGCAGTGAGAGGAGAGTGATCTCTTCTCAAAGCAATGCAGCACTGTCAATGTGAACCAGGGCTTCGGCACATGAATGCCTCCATAAACAGGCCCCACTCATGGGATCTGTTAGCAACAAAAGGGGGTGGGAGAATGGTAGGAGCAAGGTCTGCTTGTGGAGGAGGCCCAAATAGGAGCAAGAGTCTCCTGTGTGCTGCTGTCACATGTATGACCTGCGCATCATGGTTATATGGAATGTTTGGAAAATAAATAAACGTGTGCAGCGGTGCCACTAGCGCTGGACCACGGGGTGCAGTTCCAGGGCCGTGCAGTCCAGGAGAGCCTCCAAAGGATCCTACAGATAGGCACTGATAAAAGAAGGGCAAGGCTTGGCACACAGTAAAGAAAAGCCCTGCTTCAGCCAGTTGAAGCTGAAGCTGCACGCCAGTTTAAATCACAGTATTTTCCCAGTTGTGGGAGTGGCAGTGGGCTGAACCAATCAGTGCACTTTGACGGTGTGTCCCCAAATCAATGTCTGATAGGTTGGGGGGAGGGCTGGGAAGGGTTGTGTGTATTATTATTATTATTATTATTATTATTATTATTATTATTATTATTATTATTATTATTATTATTATTATTATTATCATCATTTACAGTATTTGTATACCACTCCATATCTAAGTAGATTCTGGAGTGGTGAACAATGAAAAGATAAAAACAGATAAAAGAAACAAAAACAATACATTGAAAACAAAGTAATATCACAATGGTGGTTGGACAGCAAAGAAAGCTTCCCGGAACAATATATGAATGGTGTGTGTCTGTGTGTGTGTGTGTGTGTGTGTCTGTGTCTGTGTATGAGAGTGGGGTGGCCATGCCCACTGCTGACATGCAGCCTGGTGGTAATCAGTTTCCCTTTGGGCAATTCGGCCCTTGGGCAATCTGGACAAAGAAGATTCCCACTCCTGTCTTCAACGGATGGCACCTTGCAACCTGGTAACCAGACACATATACCTTTAAACCTCCATTCCTGCAGGACATGAGGTAGATGCAGCTCCTTCCATCTGTTCCCCCCTCTGATCCTGTCAACCAACTTCTTCATCTGCTGTGGGGAGCCAGAGTGTAGGTATGGCACACAGCAGGTAGGAGAGGGTGGATTAGGAAGGGAATAGGTAGGTTTTATCTTCCACAGCATCAGGATTTAAAGGAAGAGTATCCCATTTTCAAGATACCAATTCTAGTCCCTTGAGCTTTGCAGAATAGAATATCTATTTGAACAGATTTTTTTTAAAACACACACACACACACACACACACACACATTTTTTTTCTTTACCTTTTTAGGTTCTGATATGTTATTAACATAAATAGTGTAGACACCACTTTTGTTAAAGCCAGCATGGTATGCATCTGCACAGTCTCTGAATGCCTTGTCATCTTCTCTTTTTGCATTCTTTAGTAAAACTGCAAAACATAAAATGAATATGATATTGACATCTGCAATAACGACGTTAGTAAATATCTAACCCAGTGATGGCGAACCTATGACACGGGTGCCACAGCTGGCATGCAGGGACTTCTCTGTGGGCACTCGACCCATTGGTCATCAGATCGTGAAAAGACTGTCCCCTTCTGCAAAACACTAATGATCTTGTTCTTTCTCACAGTGTGGAGCAGAATGATTTTATTCTAGAGTTCCTGTTACAGAATTCTTTTCTACATTGTTATCACATTTAAAAGATTTTGAAGAATGATGCACAGAGCATGGCTTGGATGTAAAGCCCTAACAGTTGACCTGAGTGCTGCAGGTGTTGCTCTCAAACTAACACAGTATGAGCCAAGGTTTGACAAATTATCAGCATGCATGCAATAGCAAAAATCACATTAATTGTGCAAAAGCATGCCCAATACAAACTTTTACCTAATGCAGTTTTTGCAGTCCAAGACATAAAGTGTTTAAAATGTGTTAAGCACGTTTAGTTTTCTTGTTTATCTTGCTCATCCTAGTACAGGTTGACTTTTACTTTTACTGATCTGACACCTGTAGAAGCAGGGAAAGGACCCGGAGTAAAGCTTGCCCCATACAATTTCAGTCTGGCATATGATCATATTACAAGCTGAGAATCCCTTATCCAAAAATACATGTGCCTAATTATTTAAAAGGTTTGTATAAATTCCCTTCAGGCTATGTGTACAATGTAGTACTATAATAATTTTTTGAGTTGATTTTTTTTTCAACAAAAAACTGTTTGTATCATTGAAAGCTCTGTTATTGTGTTCTTCTTTTAAGACAAAAGATGTTAATTAGTTCGGACAACTGTATGAGTTGTTTTTCTAAAACTAAAACCTCGGTATTCAGGTTTAATTGCAGTGTTGGCACTTTGAAATAAATAAATGGTTTTGTGTTGCAGTTTGGGCACTCGGGCTCAAAAAGGTTCGCCATCACTGATCTAACCAATAGAGGCATTTGGTTCCATGACTAGGTTTGCCAGCTGATTTTTACTGGCCCTGCTACGCTGCCTTTAACAGCCACCCAGTGCAGAAATCAATAGCATAGTCTTTAGGAAAGCTTCACCTGTTAAATGTCTGTATGTCAGACAGGGGAGCAGGAGCAGTAAAAAAGTTTTTAAAAAGTTGGCCGCTTTACTATGAAGTGAGTCAATGGCACAGCCCAGCTTCAACTGCACATTACATGGGAGATGTGTGAATTAGGTGGCATTCCTATTAGCCACTTAGCTGGAAGTAAACCCCAGTGAACTCAATGAGACTTATGGATGGGTGATAAATTTGTCACAAATTCTCACTTTCCAAACCTGCACATGAACTGTAACGCAATTATATACTGATATTTGCACTTTTCAGAATTTTGCATTGTAGTTTGTGAAATGAAAAATGTGCAATTTTGGCTATTTATTTATTTATTTATTTATTTATTTAATTTATTTATTTATTATATTTATACCATGCCTTTTTTCCTGCAAGGAACCCAAGGCGGCTTACACAATCCTCCTCCTCTCCATTTTATCCTCACAACAACCCTGTGAGGTAGGTTAGGCTGAGAGTCAGTCACTGGCCCAAAGTCACCCAGTGAGCTTCATGGCCAAGCAGGGACTAGAACCCGGATCTCCCGAGTCCCAGTCCAACATTCTCATCACTACGCCACACTGGCTCTCTAAGTCTTTTGCCCCTGCTCGTGAGGAGAAGAGGCTGAGGTGCCACCAGGTTACATTGTATCATGATGGAGCCTTATTCCTTCCCTCCCCACCCACAAACAAACCTCCAGCTCTGAGGTCCCTTTTCTGAGCTTGGAGCTGTAGGCAGAGGGAGGGTGCTCCAAGGTTGGAGTCCCAGCCAAGTGCAAGAATAGAACGCAAAATGAGAACAGTAAAATATGAATGGAGCAAATAGCATCATATCATTACCCTCATTCACTCAACAATTGCTCAGATAAACAGGTTTTCATCTCCCTCTGGGAAGTGAATACCATAAAATCAGTCCCCTTGTGGAGATGGAATCCCAAGTAGACTGTCTACAACAGGCCTGTGGCTCACGCTGGCTCAGCTTGTCTGAGCGTGGAAAGCTAAGCAGGGTCAAGCCTGGTTATTACTTGGATGGGAGACCCCTCCTCTAGTTTCCTGCATTGAGCAGGGCGGTTGGACTCGATAGCCTTGTAGGCTCCTTCCAACCTATGCAACCAATCTCACAAAGCAGGGAGACTTGCACGAGGAGCTCCCTATAATATTCTGGTTCCAGGCCTAGGGATGGGTGAGAATTTTGTTCAGTTCGGTTTTTGATAAGAACTTACCAAAATTGACAGATTTCTTCATAAGATCAAACAGGATGGACAAACAGGATGGATAAGTTAGGATGGAAAGAGCTTGAGATTTTTTTAAAAAAATTGAATGTGGGAGACAGTGAAACCGACTTCTTGGTCCATCCTAACCCAGGCCTTTCATATATGCATGCAAGTTCAAAAACAACAGCATCTTGACCTGTGCCTAGAAGCAACTGGGTAGTTGTTCCAACTATTCAAATACATTCCCAGCAACTCATAATCATCAACAGATGGCATCTAGGAAGGTATCAGAATTTTGTTTTGGTTCCAGATCTTACCCTGTTCATACCCCTGAATGTGTGCGCATTTTGCAGGCAAAGCTTGCACATTTCTGAGCTTGCAATGCTGGTTCAAAACATGTGCACTGTAGAAAAAAACATGCATTTAAAAAAAGGAAAACACATTTTCACACTTTAGTTGATGGGAGGAAAGTATGCATTTGGGTTCACACTTTAAAAGAAAGTACCCAAGTGTGCACTTTTCCCATTTGAACAACAACAAGCTTGCCACCAGAAATGGAAACGAGGCAGGCTGAGCTTCAAGGTGAAATTTGGAGAACCTCTATGAGCTCAGGCTTCACTGACTCTCCCATTCCTCTGGTCATCATACCCCAGCCTTCCCCAACATGGTGCCCTCCTGATGTTTTCGATGACAACCCCTAGGATTCTTAATCATTGCTGTCTGGGGCTGATTAGAGATGGTGCAGAACATCTGGAGGGCATTAGGTTAGGAAAGGCTGCCATATACTGACATGCCAGCTGGAATGAAGTATGCTGTGGTTTCAATCCAGGGAAGCATGCTTCTGGTTCTTATGGCAGCTGTCTTGCTTTTCAAGGGACTTTTTACAGCTTCTTTACAGGCAGAGATTCAACAGGCAAAGCTTTTGCAATCACATACTTTCTATGCTGGAAAAATGCTGCTCCTGTTGAATTCCTGCCTCTTATAGTATTGTTAAATACTATAACGTGCGTGAAAATGGAGCACGTTAGGAAAATGAAATAAAGCTTTATCAGGGACTCGGTAGATAACACTGTTCCTTTTGTGTCCACATCAAAAGAGGATCTCAGCATGGTGTAACAGGTGCCTTTCCCCCCAGAAGATCTTGAAACTGCAAGCAATTGGTGTTCTTTAAAGCATGTGCTGTACTTTTTTTTCTTTTTAGTGTGAGCAAAGGAAAGTCTTTGCCTTATTGGCAAAATTTCCATTTGTAATGACTCCAGGATGGAACCATGTTTTGTTTTGTTTTTTAAATCCATGTCAAAAAGCTTCTTATGGCAAGAATTCTCTTCCCAATGCTGTCCTGCTGCACCCGGATTGAGCTACAGCAGCATAGTGGTGAGAGTATTGGACTGGGACTCGGGAGATCCGGGTTCTAGTCCCCACTCAGCCATGAAACTCACTGGGTGACTTTGGGCCAGTCACTGACTCTCAGCCTTACCTACCTCACAGGGTTGTTGTGAGGATAAAATGGAGAGGAGGTGGAGGAGGATTATGTAGGTCGCCTTGGGTTCCTTTCAGGAAAAAAGGTGGGGTATAAATATAATAAATAAAAAAAATAATTCCTCAACCTGGTGCCCTTCAGATGTTTGGGAGTACAAATCCCAGGATTCCTGACCATTGGCCATGCTGGCTGGGGCTGATGGGAGTTGAAGTCCAAAACATCTGAAGGGCACAAGGGGCAGTATCCAATTCAACACTAGTGCTGACATATGCCACATCGCACGAGTGTAAGCCACCTCTAGCGCAACTCCAATAGCGTTTGCTGTTGCAGCAGGTTTGGCTGGAAATCCTGTTAAAGTAGCAAACCATATTGGCATTGCGCTAGAGGCTGCTTATGCCAGCACAACAATGTTATTTACATTAGCGCTAGTGTCAAATTGGATACCACCCCTAGATCCACAAACCAGTTAAGCTGGAGTATTTGGACATAAGCCCATAAAATGCCACCGAAGTCACAGAAATCCAGTTGTCAGATGCAAGAGTAAATGGTTTATATTATATACATTACAGCTTTTGTTGGGGCTACGTTACCAATCTTTAAGAAAGTTTCTACTGATAATAGCTGAACTTTGAATGGAACTACACAGTCTTAGTAATGAGTAGGATCAAGTGTGTGTGTGTGTGTCACTACTGAATATTCTAGAGTGCAATCAGGGAAAGTCAATTTTAGGTTAATATAACAACTGTATTTTGACAGATATTTGAAAAGTAACAAAGCACTACATCCTTTGTTATATCAATGTATGATTAGAAGTGTCAGAAAATGTTGAAATATGCCAGTATCAAGATAAGCATCCTTCGATTACTAATAGGATTGGTTAATTATTTCCATCGGAAGAAAAACCAGTAAATATTTTTAATTTCTTATTTGTAGTGCCAGATCTTAGATAACCGAGTAAATCAAAATTAATTTCAATTGACACAGGCTTTCCTCAGCATCCTCTGATATATAATATAACACTATTATCATGGGTTCAAGAATAACTAAATTAAATGTTTGGGCTATAACTGACATAGTACTTTAACTGATCAAAGGAAGGTTCATGGTTGAGAATCTATTCACATAAAACACTCTGAAGCATGGCAGATGCAGGAAATTCCTCTGACTGCCAGCATCCAGCTCAGCTTCTCATGTGCATCCACTCCTACCCACAAGATCCAGCTTTTCCTACTCCACTTAAACATTTGTGATGGCACACCAACAGTGGAATACTTCATGGGGCGGCAGGTGCACATAAGTGGCTGGTATAATGAACAACGAGCTGGCACTCACAGGATTGTGACTGGTAATGTGCCAACTTTGTGTTGGAACATTTTCTAGGTAAAAGTAGGGTTTCAGGAAGTGCAAGAAGTCCCAAGAAAAATCCTTCCTTAATTGTCTTTTCATGCCTTCTCCAACCCCGATACGGCAGCTTCTGTATCATTTTAGGGCTTCTTTCTTCTCTGCTTCATGATCCCAGCCAATCAGGGATCACGTTATAAATGACACCAGAGCACAATATAATCAATCAGATTTGGTATCCTGACATTGTCAATGAGGGCAAATGAAGCCCTCAGATCACCACACTCTGAATGGGAGGTATGAGCAAATGTATCCCCACCTTCAAGGCAATCAGGCTGATATTCACAATCTTGCCATACAGTACTGCTGCATGGTAGGATATTTTCCCTGGTCCAATTCCTGTCAGACACAGTTACAGGTAACTTGTAGAATGTGAGGATGCAAGACTGAATGCACATCCCATTGCAAACACGGGCACGGCGGTCTGGATGGAAAAATAGCTGGATGCACAGACACAGTGTTCTCCTCTGGGCGGTATGCAATGAGGCTGCTCTGCCTACGCTGGTTCTGTTGCACTCACAGGAGTGATTGCTTGCACAATGGACAATTTGTCATGAGCCCAGCCTCAAATGGCACAATGACTCAGACACTGAAGAGGAAGAGGATGCTGGTCAGATCCAGGTCATCAGTAACACCTGCAGAAGTGCCCGTCCTAGAGACTCCCCCAAAATCCAGGATCTGTACACCAGGCACCTGCTATTCTCCCAATAGCTGGAAGGAGCACACCATGTGGTAATTAACAGAGAGGTGATGGAGTGTTTTGCTCTAGGCCCGGACGTTGCCTCTTTAAGGGTCTCAACTCCTCAGCAACGGGATCCCTAGGCAAGTAAACATGTTTGATTCCCATAGACAGGGGTAGGGAACCTGCAGCCCTCCAGATGTTGCTGGACTACAAATCCCATCAACCCCATCCAGCACTGCCACAGATGATGGGAGTTGTAATCCAGAAACACAGGTTCCCCACCTGGCCTTGCCTTAAAATGACCTGTTAATAGAAATACATGCAGAACTTGAATGAATAAGGTGGCAATCATTCTACTGGAGGCGTAATGTACTCAGTTTACCCAGAAGTAATAACAACTGCCGCAAACCTGGGGAGACATTGACATCCATCCCTAATTTTATTTTTTCAAGCAGACATCGCCTTACCTCCTTCTTTAGAACAAATGCTGACTAAGCTGTGAACTGTGTCCATTAACTCCAGCTGCTGTTTCTGCAGAATGCTATTATTGGTGGTTGCTTTAATCAGCTGCCTCTCCAGCTCTTGGATGATGTAGCTTTGACGTGAAACCAAGCCTTGCAGGTTCTCCTTTTCCTCCTTCAAAGTATCCAGCTCCCCTTTATGCCTTTCTTCCATTTCAAGGATTCTGTGTTCCAGTAAACTGGGGAAACAACAAACACACAAATACCGCACGTTTCTTAATTTTAGTGTATGTTTGTGAATAGCTAGCTGGGTTATCAAGGTGCAGGAAAAAGCCACTATAGTTTATATATGTGGCAGGGACCAAAAAAGCTTTGAGTCCAACCCATCACGGGGAGGCAGCCCTCCAGGGATCCACCTATACAAATCGACTGCTCCCCCCCACGCACACAGAGGAGGTACATTGCAGAAAGATATTTATTCCTTAATGAATTGTGCCCTGGAAAGGGAGTTAATGTTGTTTTATGCTGCAATTTCTTTTTAGCTTTCCAGATCTTTTGTAGATAGCCTATTTGTTAGTTTACTCATTTATTATTTTTTTTTTAAAAAAATATTGCTTGACTTTTGTTGTAAGCTGCCTTGGATATATTATAGAAATGCAGGATATAAATGCTGAATTAATGAATGAACAATTTCATTATTATTCCTTTATTTGGCATTACAAATCTCCAAAACCTTTCCCCAGATTTCCAAATGTGATGGACATATAACCTAAGCTCTATATTTATGCAACAAATGCATGTATAGTCAATGAATGAAGAGGGTGAAGTGAGATTATATATCACAGATTCAAATATTCTTCATCTCTCTCTCTCTCTGTCTCTCTCTGTCTGTCTCTGTCTCTCTGTCTCTGTCTCTGTCTCTGTCTCTCTCTCTCTCTCTGTGTGTGTGTGTATGTGATGTCCCATTTTAGGACAGACTTTCTTCCCATAAAGCATATCACAGAAACAAAGTACTGCTCTCCCTGAACAATCAACACAAAGAAATATATTTATAGCGCTGGGGAGCTTCCACTTTCCCGAATGGGGTATTGGTATCTTCCAAGAATAAGAACCATATTTCTAAAAAAGACCACCTGACACAGTAACTTGGATGCTGCACACTTTGTGCTTTGAAAGATGGGGCCCTTGGTGCCCCTGGGAAGATGCATTAGATGGGGGCAGCAATCTTTTTTCCATACAATGCCCTGGTAATGACACTATATCATCACATAGCATCTTCTCAGGGGAATAACCAGCCTAATTTTTCAAAGCACGAAGTGCAGGGCAGCTATGTTGCTGGTGGATGTTCAGCTGATCCAAGATTTTTCTTCAAGTGACCAAAACTGAGGGGGTTAAAAAAGCTCTTGGACCACCTCATAATACAATTTGTAAGTACTGTACCTCCAACCTAAATGTTTTGAGAAAATTCACACACACGAATCTCCCCCAATTTCTACATGAATCAGTATATCTCAAACTTGTTGAGGTTTTTCAAATTCTTCTTTGTTCTGACTCGTGTCCATATCAGATTGTGAGGCTTGAAGGGTTTTGGTCACACTAAAATTTAGGCAGATTTCAGCACACATTATGGTGCACACTGAAAAGTACACATTTTCTTCCCATTGATTAAGGCATGTCTCTGTGTATTTTTCAGAAGTAACTGCTTTTAATGCGTATTTTTCAAACGTACCCATTTTCAAACACATTTTTCTTTGGTCCGTGAATCACACTGCAAGGTCGGAAATTGCATTCGAGTCTGCATTTGAGTTTGGGAGGCGTGAACTGGGTAAATTCTGATCAAAAATGAACTGAAATGAATTTCTCATAAATCCCTAGATGACATTGGGGCAGTGGCATAGACCAGTGCTAAGATTAGCCATCAATTAGGTTTTGGGCATACCACTAACCCACAGGCAATAAAAAATGGAAATGAAAGCTTCATAAGAGCATAGGAACATAAGAAGAGCCATGCTGGATCAGACCAAAGGTCTGTCTAGTCCAGCATTCTGTTCACACAATGGCTAACCAGGTGCTCACAGGATGTCCACCTCTCCTGTTTGCAGCCATGCTGGACAAGAGGAGACGGGTAAGTGTGCAAGCCTGAGGTTCAACCATGAACCATGGTTTATCATTACACCTGAATGCAGCCAGTGTGACTGCACTAGGATTTGCCACTGAGTTCCACCTAAAGTGAAATTCCAAAAGAAATTTGGATGTTCCTGCTTGGAGAAAGGATCTGAGAAATTGCAAAGGGAGCAAAAAAGAGTTTTGATGATCTGGTGAGTCCCAGAAATCACTGCCAGAGGTCCTTAGGCAGGAGCAACATAACCCAGACCTGTTTCTGGATAATACCGCCCACAGCTGTGGCCTGACCTTGACAAGTGGCAACATTCTGTTGTTGAAATGTGGAAGGGTTCCCATTTGAAAATTAGTATTTGGATGAGGAGTAAAGATGACTAGACTGACTATGGCTGTATGGATTTTTATTTATTTTTAAGAGCTGAACATTTTATTAAAACTATGGTTGAAAAATGAGATAGCATTTACAGCAAAGAGGAATATATTAAAATGTGTTTAGCGAAAGCAGCATAAGGTAAGATCTCATCTCTCTTTATATATAAGAATTATACCCAGATCCATGTGATTTTTTTCCTCAGAGTCTACACAAGTATTAGAGGTTCAGGACATTTTCAGCTAAAAAATATCAATTTTTCTAAATCTATTTAATATCTCTGTGATGTGACAGAAGAATTATGGCATCCTAATATTCTCAGTCTGTATGGTTATATGAGGCACATAGTGTCTTTAGAGAACAGGCAAGTGAAAGCTGACATAGGAGAGATAATCCAGATAAAAAATAAAATGATTCTTCCAAAGGAGAAATTAGAAGCAAACTAACATGAACATGATACTTTTCTCTGCCAGAATTTCTCTCAATGAAGTTGTCTTGATAATTTGTAAAAGATTTTTCACAGTGAGGGTTCTTCCTTCAGTGTAAAACTTGTGCTACAATGTAACCAACAGATATACTTCATATTATGATTATTGTCCTGACTGACTGACTGACTGACTGACTAACTAACTCATCAAAGCCCAGCTCAAACCGGGTCATCTAGGAACGTGAAATTTTGAAGGGACATTGTTTTTATGACGTAGACACCCACTAAAGAAGGATTTTTGGAAATTCCATCCCTAAGGGGGTGAAAAAAAGGGGGAAAAGTCGCCCCACTCTCATATCTCCTATGGGCAAAACAACAGGGGAGTAGTTATGCAAATCGGCCTCACCTCATAATTGCTGCAGGAGCCAATAGGAGCAGTTATGCAAATAGTCCATACGACACTTAGAATGTTCATATGAATTCCTGCAGGGGCCAATAGGGGTGGGTATGCAAATCTCCCCTAGGCCATTTAGAGTGTTCTTTGAGGGGGTGAAGGGAGGGAAACTTTTTAAATGACTGCCTGACTGAATGACTGCTGTGGGGGGGGGCATCGTCGCATAGGCTCCATCACGTTTTGATGGATCTGCCCCAAACTTGGCACATATACTCTCCATCACCCAAGGACAAAGACTGGTGGGTTAAAATCTCCAAAAAACCCTCACTGTGCCTGTACAGCCCAAAATAGATGAGAGCCAATAGCGTCACTTGGAATGTTCACAGGGTCCATTCAGGAGCGGTAAATCGCTCCAATGACACATAAAATGTTTCTATGAACTGCCTCAGGGCCCAATCAGGAGCGGATATGCAAATCTCTCCTGTGTCAAAACAGAAATGTTCATATGAACCACAGCTGGGGCCTGTTGGGGTGGGGGTGGGGGTGGGGTGGGGCGGACTGATATTTCATTGTTGGGTAGTCCCCGGGAGGGCAAGCTGGGATTACATTGTTGGGTAGTCCCAAAGGGGAGGGGAACAGGGATTTCATTGTTGGCAATCCCGGGGTATTTGTGGTGTTCTCCAACTAACTGTGCTTAGTTTAGGCTTTGTCATATTTTCTGGATAATGTCCTTATCCCCGTTTATCCAAGGAATATGGGTTAGGAAGAAGAATGTTTTGAGCTCTATCAATATCTTCTGCTTATATAAAGCATTGAATTCCATTCATTTCTGACGTATGTATGTGATTCCTAATCCTCCTTTGCTTAATTTTATTGCTAGTAATTAGAATTCTTATGATAAAATTCATAAAATTTCTGATCATGTAATTGCATAGTTATAATTGTGTTGATATCTAGTGTATCCAATGCTTCACTTTTGTGTAATAATTAATATTCTGTAGATTGTTTCTGACCTGATTGCTTATGCTTGTTTGCCAGATTTGGTGTCTCTATCAGTAATTCTTGCCTTTTTCTGTTGCTTCCTTTTAAATGTAACTAAGCTCACTGATACATGCTCCCCTGACTATGGCTTTCATTGTGTCCCAAATCATCACTTTTGAAATTTCCTGTATATTCTTTTCAAGAGCTCCTACAAGCAGGAGTACTATATCTGCACAGTACACTGCTCCATCACTCTTTTATTCTGGCCAGTGGAGAGCAGCAGAGGCAAAAGGGTGAAAGGGAGCACTGGACTGGGGTAGGGGCACAGTTCTTTCCCAAGAGCTCCTGCACTGCAATACAGTGCAGGAGCTCTTGAAAAGAACTACATCTAATATGGCCCATCACTCCCCATTACTCTTTAGTCCAGCTGAAAGATTGTAACAGAGTGAGGAGAGTGGCAAGGGAAAGAAAGCTTCTCTTTTAACTCTTTTGTTACTGTTGCCAACAAGAAGGGAATGGGGGGAGTGTGTGTTTGGAGGCTGGGGTGGTGAGGAAGGCTTGGGGGTGTAGGAGAGTGGCCAAGACAGGCTGAGGGAAAGCTGGGACATTGTCGAGGCTGTACTTCCCCTCCTCCTTCCAAGAAGAATCCAAACAATGGCTTCTAACTAAAAAGTTTTATTAGTTAATGCAAGCCAAGCAAACTGGCTTAAAAGTACAAATGAAGTGTATTGCAGAAATCAATCACAAAAGAAACAAGCTTAGTTAGAATTCTAGCCATTAAGGAAGATTGCCCTATTGTTGAGAAGTTGATTCCAAACTGGAAACCTCTCCTCCCTTCCAGACTCAAATTACTCCCCCCCACACACACATCCCTAAGGCTTAAGAGCCAACCTCTTGGACCACCTGAGACTTCTCAGGGCCAACCTCTTGGACCACCTGAGACTTCTCAGCTGCTCCGCCCTCCTTAGCTGGCTGCTGACCCTGGGGTTAGTGATGCTTGGTTGATTCACCCTCCTCCCAATCAGAGAGCTCAGACTGGTTTCTCATGGAATTTGACACTGACTGATCCTCCCAACTGTTTGACTTATCTCTAAATCCGCTGGCCTTGGCAAGCCAGCTTCAGGCTCCCTCCCCTCCATCTCCTCGCCCTCCCCATCAGACTCAGAATTGGTTCCCAGATTCTTCTTTGTAGGAAAAGTGGGCCCAATCCTTACAGACGTCCTCTCTGATTGGTGTTCGGAACCCTCAAGATTCTTTTCAATCTAGGCATGGGAGGAGTCCTGTGACATATTTACTCCTTGCCTTGGGAACTGAATTTCCCAAGGACCAACAAGGTCTTTCTTCATAGCATGCTAGCAGTTTACTGGAGAGAGGAGAAAAATCAGTGTTGTTTAGAGTGAAAGGAAGAAGGCTTTGGAGCCGGGGGAGAGATTCAGAGCTGGAGAAGAACTCAGGGGTCACCTGTTATCTCTTTTTTGAGATGAGATCTATGAACCTGAGTCTAGCAAGCCCTGCTCACGTCCGCCCGAGGTGCCGGGACCCAAATTTATGTATTTTCTGTAGAAAACAGGGCTTAACAGGGCCAGCTCAAGCAGCGCGGAGAATTGCTCTGCGCCGTCCCTGCCCTGCCTTGCCTCTCCTCTCCACGGTGTGGTGCGAGCGATTCTCCGTGCTGCTCGAGCCGGCCACGACGGTCCTGTTGCGTCACTTCCAAGCGGCCTTACCAGGTCCCGGTGCCTGCTGGCCTCTCCATAGTGAGCTGGCTGTGACGGTCCCGTCGCGTCACTTCCAGCCGGAAGTGCTTCCAGCACTTCCAGCTGAGGCTAGCGGCCTTACCGGGACCCTGCGCTGGCACCGGCTCGCTGCGGAGAGGCAAGCAGGCACCGGGACCCGGTAAGGCCGCTAGCCTGGGGGCCGATTTCAGCCCACTATGCCCGCTCGAGGCGAGCGGTTACATCCCTACCCTGACCCTGCTTAGCTTTCCACGCTCAGACAAGCTGAGCCAGCCAGCATCACCACCGCGGAGCTGCGAGGCGAGGCAGGGCGCCCCCCCCAGGTACGTGAACATCCCTAGGTCAGGCCTGGTTATTACTTGGATGGGAGACCCCTCTAGTTTCCTGCATTGAGCAAGGAGTTGCACTCAATGGCCTTGTAGGCCCCTTCCAACTCTATGATCCTATGAACTCCTATGAAATCCTATGGATCTCTTGTGATGGGCCAACATTAGCATAAATAGGCAGTATCATAGAACCTTTCCTGTGCCAGCCCCAGCATTTGGCGCTGGTTGGAAGCTTAAGCAGTAAAATCCTCCTGCTCTAATAAGAAAGATGTAAATACATTCCATCTGCTGACCAGTCTTTTGATTCTGTATGCCAAAGATAATGTTTCTTCTTATATTCACAGACAGACTAACTAGTAGATTCAAGTCTGCCAGGGACCCATGTGCTGTCCAAGATTTAATTTGGTATCTCCCCCCCACCCCAACACACACGCACACCTCAGGTCTCCCACTGTTGCTTTTACTTCTGGATACCAGATCATGGCAAAGTGCCTTAAACACAGGTCATCCCACTGAAGTTAAGGATGAAATAGCATCCACATGTTGTTTTGATTGACTGTCACAGACCTTCAATGTGGGATGTTACACATGATAAACAAACACTGAATTAAAGTCATGGATCTGCTACACACTCTGGAGTAACTTTTTTTTTTTTTTTAAAGGAAAAGCTATTAAAATGAAACAAAAACCTGCTTTCTGCTTAAATCATGGAATGTTTAAAGTATAAGGGATACACTGACTAAGAGCATATAAAAGGATGGCTTCAAAACTACAAAGCCAAAAGACTTCCTGAGGACACTGCTGCCCGCAGA